>CM067374.1:45996993-46158988 GCA_034401795.1 Chaetoderma sp. LZ-2023a | reverse complement strand
CTTAAATGTTGAGCAATATGTAGGAACAGCTAGCAGATGCATTCGGAAATGTATATGTTGATCTTAATACACATCCCACCCTACCGCAGAAAAACTATACAGAAACATTATCAAGACATATACATCATCTATCTATTCGATATATGTCGTCTTGCGTACAGATTAATGCTTTTATATCTTTGTATTGAGCTCCCAAAATTGGGAAATTTCCGAGATTCGGTGTTCTACAGAAATGTTAAGAAGAATCATAGATTGCTGACACTCGCTCAAACAACCTTAGTGAGTATACGAGGCTGGCGTATATGGAGTAACTAGAGACAGACGGGATTCTGTCGCCTAAGTAGACAGTTAATTGCTTGATGCAATCAATTCATTCCCTAAGATAAGTAACTTTCTTCTGATCACCTGTCTCTATATCTGACGACAATATGGATGGTTACAATGGAAACAATGTAAGATGTCATGAACTCATGTGATGTCTGCTGATCAATGGCAATTTAATAAGCTGTGAAGACGATCTAAAAAAATCAGATGCCAGGATCGGAAGAATTTTACTTCACATAAAGGGTTGCCATACATTAAGAAAGTTTCGAAATATTTGCTTCGGAAACTATGTGTCTGCAAGTGATAAACTAAGAGGTTTCAGAAACTATATGCTTGCCCGTAATAGAGGAAAATGCTTCAGAATCCGTGTGTATGGCAGTGAAACACAAAGCGGTTTCAGAAACTTTGTTCATGGATATGATACGTCAGGATGTTTCAGGAACCGTGTGTCTGATGGGATTCATGTGTCAGTAAAACACGGTTCTGAAACGGTGTTTAAAGGGTTTACGTGTACCTCTGGGATTTTAATGCCAATGATCATGAATGACTGTTTTAGTAGCTGGATGCACTGGACTCTTCTTTCAGCTGCAGTTAGTTTTCGTCAATTTTCTCCGATCTGTCTTATCTGCTGCGAAGATTAAAAGCTCGTTTAGCTTCTCTCTCCTCTTTTGTGGTCTTAGATCAGGATGGTTTATGTCACAAAACAGATTAGCGCTATATGTCATGTGCGTACATAACATAGGTTGACACCCAATAAATACTGGAATCTTTTATGCTTTCTGGGTGGGGTTTTTCTCTGCTATGTGAGTAAACTGTCTAAGCATTGACCACAGCTCTTGCGCTATCGTCACAGATAGGAGAACCTCAATAGACAGTGTGCAAAGTTATGATTTTGACCCTAGGCTGTGTGTTCAACATTGATTTGTGATGTGTCGCAAGTGTTTGAAATGATAATCATCGGGTTCGTTCAAGAGGGCTTTTGGATCTTCCCTGCTGTCATAGTTCTATCATATTGAGACACGTGTATCATCGTATAAATGAACTGTGACATTCATGCCAAGTTTAATCTGCAGCTTCCAAGAGTGGCCTTAAGCCTGGCTCAAGTAATATTTCTGAAACTCTTGTGTTAATACATTTGTTTCTGAAGCTTTTCAACACACATCCAAAATTATCCACACCTTGTACTTAAGCATGGGAATGATGTGATGCCATATGATTAAATGATGGACTCGTAATTCAGAGATGACTGAAAGGATGTGTAAAATTTTGATCCACTATCTTTGTTTCTGAAACAATGATGAAATGGTATTTCCGAACATTTTCTTTGGAAGTGTCTTTCTTGCACGTTGAAATGTTTTAGGAATATTTTTATTCACAAACATTTAGTATATTTGCGTTCACAAATATGCCAATAACAGTTATGATCAAGAGGGTGTGTCGATGTATGGGGGTTTGCTAAATGCATAGCTTCGGGAAAAGGCAATTGCTTTTGGGCCGAATTGTGATGGTATGGGCCGTGTGCTCATACGAATCATAGCTATACTGAGCCAAAGCCATATCAGACGAATCTCTATCTACAACCCATCTTTCGTCAACACATTTGAAGGACTACAAAACGATGTTTACGGCTGTAGGAAACAACACCACGTGATTCGTGTTCCCCACTTGCGATAGATTATCTTCTTGTTTCAAAGGTGGATATTATAATCATATTTCAAAATGCTGATCGTCCAATCATCTCTATATTAATGGAAAGATTGCCGTAATTGGACATATAAAATCTGTTCTGACGTAAAATCTGTCCTATTTTGTCACTCATAATTATTGCAGGATGAGTGCTGTATGCATTCATACCAAGCTTATATCATAAACAATCAAAGTTAATTATGTCACAAGTATCTGTTAGCGGATTGCTTTATTGAAATAGAAAACTATAATGGAAATGCGCATTTGGCAGGAACAATAACACAGAATCTGCCACTGGCGATTGTGTAATTCCCCATAATCGATGCCTCGAAGAGATAGCTGTGAGAAAAGCAGACGTGATAGACAAGCACAAAAATTGGAGAAGAGAGTGAAGAAATAGCTACGCTTACTGGCTTTGATGAGAAGCATTTAGAATGTGTCCATGAATGATTCAAAGAAGTCTATTGGGTATATTGATTTTACGCACATTTCGCAGGAGAGATGGTTTTCTTCAATATCTCACACTTACTAAATACATACTGTTTGCTCTGTACGATAACTTAAGATATGTATGTGTGGCATGACTGGCGTGTACATCACTGGTATCAAAACGGCACTTTTCCGAATAGAGCAATGTTCTAAGCGGCCCGTTCCAGCAAGACATCATTGTTACTGCACGATCCCGCAATCTCAGATGGCATGTCCATGTCTCTACATACAAATGGTTATAATTGCTGGATTCAAGAGTCAGACATTAGCAGTTGTGAGGGAAAACAACCTATCCCATCTAACCCGCACGTAACTTAGCATAATGTGCCAGTTCCCTGATTATATAGACTTCACGAGATGCACGTCATGCTAAAAAACTATATGAAAAAGTGAATTCAAAACCACCCGAAAAACATCGTTTTCAGATTGAACATAAAGATGTGAAACGCGTTCCCTATGTAATATTGTCCGGCTATCGTTTGAATTGTCCCAACGCTGTTGCTTTGATACAACAACTGCATGGTATTTTAATCTCCCTCCGGTCGTTTGAATTATCTATGACTCGTCTACACCACGAGCCGTATGTGTTGCTCTATATAATATATGGACATTTCATATTGATTTGATATTATTATTGTCTATAACTATATGCTATATTTGTCTGCATGTGTAAAGGCGCTATAATATTATATACACTTGTCGTGGTTTATATTTAACGGTCCGAATGTAATTCAAACGTATAATATCGGTTATATTAACTGAATTTGAACTTGAAATTGCACATGAGCTATCAATCATTATGACTCAAGCGTCTGGTGCAATAATCCAGTTCATTACATCTGTGTTTCTGGTACACTGGGGAGGACGATGCAGATTGAATCAGAATACAATTTGAGAACTCGTCTACATTTTGTGCACCCTTATCTACGCCATCTCAGCTAATCAGCGAGCAAATTGCCTTGGCTCACTTCACCTTAGAATGATGTATACTCCCTGATGTAGCATCATTCATTTTAACATTCAGCCTATATTATAAACACACACTGATTGGTCCTCAGACTGGCTTATTATGGGCTCTCAATCACAATATATAGCTCAAGATATAGCAATCAATCACGTGATAAGCGTGACATAGACAAGCCTGTTGGAGAGTCCTATTAACGGATCAAGGCGATCACAACACTGGCTAGAGGAAGATAATCGAGCTGAAATGCAAATTGAGAATATGAGAAATATAGCAAAACTAAAGAATATCAACTTTGCCAGAAAGTCGCCTAAATCGAGCATGTACATTGAGCATGGCCTAGTATATTGACTGGCCTCGCCATTTCTATTTCCGTTTAGATCGCTACACACTTATGGTTATGGTACCCAACTGTGCAGCGTGCACAGGTAGGGTCAAACTTTACAACTACTGATATACACATTTTGATGTAATACTATCGTAGAGGGTGTAATCCAAATATAATAAAACGTATAAGAAAAGCAATGGTGGATGTCATAATACCCTTGCACTAGTAAATCATTCGGATTTTATCAGGATGGTATATACAACATTGAGGCTGAATATATTAAGAGGTATAAGTAACAAAATGGAGATAACTCTCGATACAACCATAGTATCCTGGCGAATGACCACTCACAGTGTTGCTTATCTGTCCCTCCACAATTTTCTATATGTTATATTAAGATCAATTAACTAATTACGTCACCAGAAGTCAAAGAGCAATTATGTTTGCCCACTGCTTAAAATCGGGAAACCATACGTTGTTGCTAATAAAATAATATGTTGATGTTAACAGTCATCTTCAAACGTGAGTATTTTACAGCGTGTAGCAAATCTAATGGGCCAATATTCATTTATTCAGTCAAGTCGTGTTACTATAACAACTGACATAACGTACATTTTGTTTAATAAAGAAATATGAGATTATGGGATATTGGAAAATGATACAAGCATAACATCACATATATGACCATTTACAATGTTTCCTATAGCCTCTATTATTTCATAAATGCTATATAATGCAAATCAGTTGAAAAATTAGGTCATCAGATGGCAAAATGTCACAAATGTTCGTGTTTTGAAAAGTTAAATGAGCACAACTCTACCTGACCTAGAGTAATAACTGAAATGTTCACTGTTGTGGGTTCTACAGTTGCATACATGTTACACGCGGATCATTGACTAATATTCAGTAGAGGTCAAAAGGTCACCAATTTTGCTCGCTTCATAAAATCGGTCAGCTGTGCCTTGTTGTGATGAACACATGCTAAGAAAGCAATACATTTGTGTTTACCATTTGAAAAGTGAACGATAAGCATCCTCTGACAAATCCAAAGGGCCATGTTCTTTTTTCTTGTGACTGGGTTACTATGTCAACTGTAAGAATGCCCATTTTTGAAAGTAGCAAATAAAAAGCAATTATGCACCAATCAAAAGTTAAATGAACATAGTCATGCATCTAAATAACTTAGAGTGATGGATGGCCACTCAAATTGTTTACATTTCTGCCCTCTAAATACCAGACATTAAATCCTCTAATTACATTTGAGTAGATCTTCTCTCTATTAGTCAATGTCACAGGCTTAGGCATCATCTTCGTTCTTGCTTTCAACTTCAGTTGAGCTACCTTTCTGTTCATTCTCTACCTTGTCGTGTTGACTCTCTAAACTACCTGCTATCATATCAGGCAATAGGTCAGCCTCACTCCACTTGGGTTGCAATCTATGTTCATCCCATGCAGTCTAGCCATTATCTTAGGTCGGATGACACGATATCTGGTCTTGCATTCTGGACTTCGTTCCAGATACATGGCTGAGAGCTAGCCCTCTTTATAACACACACCCGTGTCCAGTACATGAGAGGATAGTAGTGGAAAATCATATCATCTTAAATGATTGACGGGAGCGACGATGACGACGAGGACAATGCTGATGCCGATAGTTATGATTGTAGTGATGATGATTACAATGATGGAGATGCGAATGGCTGAAGTAAATCATATATAATCTCGCAGAATACACAATAAAGAAACGTTGACAAACATATGCCAATCTGTTTGGTATATTTGATGGATTCCATAATCCATACTGATTCATATGGATCATAGGATGTTTCAAGAACTATATTGGCATTGACGTCAAATTTTGACTACAAACAAGGTCATCAAGAGAAAGCAGTATTATAAGTTCTGAAGAGAGAGAGAGAGAGAGAGGTATTATCATAGAGAAAATTATAAATTCCTTCTGCCGCAACAACTATGTTGATCTATTGAATAGAGTTACATGAGGGAAAGGTGTCACAACTGACTTGATAGAAGGAGAATGTAAGGGCCTAGTCCCAAAGAAGATTACAGAGGGTAAAGATTCCAGTAAAATAGAACGACTAAAGCCGATTACATTTGCATCCAAGAAGAACGATCATGCATCCAAGAAGGGAACACTCATTAAAATATATCAAGTTACACAGGCGCTTTGCTGTTTCCAAAGTGATGATGACAATATCAGAAAGCTTGTATTTCCACACGGATGGACAAATTGACCAGCATCATTTTTTTAATTGACCCAAGACATCAAAAGGGATATACAATGCACAGGAGAAGCACGTCTGATTTTCCGACAGCTCTGTTAGGAGAGGATGGGCCAGAATTTATACAACCACCATCTTTACCAGACTGTTAACTGCCAACTGTAAGTCTCATAGATTTGATGATTTTTATCAACAGATTCCAGCAACGAGATGCGAGAACATTTGATGATCGCTTTCAGATGACATGTCTATGATTTTAGATGGAATGACCAAAAGACGGAGGACACACTGTCGCTGTTTTAAACAAATGTTATAGATCAGTCATGCAGAGAGTACAAAGAGGCAGACACAGGGCATTATGGCTTACCTGGCATATTGCATTTAGTGGCATTACAATTTATTGTTATACCATTTGCTATCTAGGTGTGCGCGTGTGTAGGCAACATATTGACTATGTGCTACAGCTTAATCCAGCACACCTTGGGATCTGATATTATCCATTGACAAACGACAGCGAGATTCCAAATTTGCCTTTGTTTATAAACAAAATACTTCTTTTGTTTATCGAACATTGGAAAAGAAGATTTATTTACCACGCTCTCAATAGCCTTACGAAATGCGTATCGTATTTGTCTGAATATGTTGATTATTTGGCATTGCTCAAAATGCTGTCTGCCATCAAAAACACTTTCTTTATCACCACCAGGCGATTCCATATGACATAATCTATGGTGATTCGTTATGATGCAATAGAGTTCGGAGAATAAAATGAGCACATTTTTTTACGTTAAACGTCTCTAGTCGCTGGAGTCTAGGTTGCCACACGGGACTTAGGTACAGATCCTCCTGGTATCATTGTGATGTGAAAGTTACAACCACACTAACACCTTGTGTCAAAACTACCACAGCGCAGAGAATGATTTATTCACACAGTGTAATGCTCCATCATAAACATTGAAAAGGCTGCTGTTAGTGTACAAGGTACATGTCCTTGAACAATTTACATATTAATAAATATTATGTTGCATATTTTCAGACACAATTTACAGGGAGTTGTAGGCTGGCATAGGAAGCAACAGTGGCCCACTCAAATTAATTTCAAAATATTCAACATCTTGCTTGAAATTTAACTGATATGAATTCAGCTTTCAAAGTTTCAGATCGACAAGGGTAAAAAGTGGCCGGCGATAGAAAGGGCGTAAAAAGTGGCCGGCGATAGAAAGGGCGTGTAATATCTAGAAATGGATCCCTTCATTGTTGGACCTCTAGGAGGGGGAGGTGGGGGGTGGCTCTTGAGGGTGCTTTATTTAAGATGCTAATAAACCAGGGGATCTTCCAGATATCCTATGTAGCATCTTTTCTGGAAGGTTTGCAGTTTCTTTGGTATGGTGGACGATGTCGTCCAGCATTCACAATAATGCAGAACAATGCTTTCTGAGACCATTCTTATTAAGGTTCTTAATCATATACACGCAATTTCATGGCCAAATCTAATGCCGTGTAATAGCTGAAAGCCATCATGTCCCCGTGGCTCATTTGGCAAGTTGATCACTACCATCATCTACTAAGTTATAGGCATGCGTAGTGCATCCGCGTGGAGGTACGGATTAGGGTACATTATGCGCATCGCAATGACATCCAACAGACAACTGCATAGATACACGAGCACAAATAACTTGTCTTAAAGAAACCGGAATATCGTGTACATTCCAGCGGGTTAATACTGGACGCATGCATGAACCAGCATAGGTGGTCATAAATGGCAGGTGGTCACTTAATTCAACACGATTGTGCTCTATGATAACAAGCGTCTGGAGACCACATAACGGAGGTTACTTAAGGCTGGTGCAACTGCGATCTTTTGGATTGAAATGCAGTGTTCCGTATAGTCGGGCGTGGCTGTATTTTAAAACACGGGCACAAATAACTGGTCTTAAAGGAAACGGAATCTCGTGTACATGACAGCAGGTCAATAATGGACTCATACATGAATCAGAAAGCATTGATCGTTATAGCTAAGCTTCATGTCATAATTGAATTGCATGCTTCTGGTGGAAGTGTAAATATCACAATATCAGGCATGGATGTAAATTCTAATTGTAATGCCCATGCATTATATTAGTGCAGTATTTAACATTTTAGACAATATCAAATATCCACAAATGTTTAGGTGATCAACACAAGTAGGCAATTATATAGTAGTTAAGCCATTCAACGATCATGAGGAGACGACATATATTGTAAAAATTGTAACAAATGGAATGATGAGTATTTTGAGAGCCAATGGCAGGGCACATGGCGGTCACCGATATGAATACTATAGATCGATCATGGTGCCTTCCAACGTGTAATTTTGTAGTTCAGAAACTTGTATGTGGGTGCACATGGAGGTACAAAGAGAGTTCCTGTAATATCGTCTCGACTAATCTGATCGGGCCAAACTCGTTTACAAGAGAATATTAGAATGCTACCAAAATCTATTTAATTCTTAATAATTCTGCTAGTCACGCGATTAATATATCATATTAAAATAGCGCGCCCGGTTTTACTACCGTTAACAAATATAATATTCTATATGATGATATTTACGAAAAAATGGGTACTTTACGTTTTTTCACCTTATGATTTGCAATAAATATTTGTTATTTGACATAGTCATTTGGAAAATTAGTGGTTTTGCGAAAATTGTAAAGACCTCTACTTCATCATCGTAATAGGATGGTATGATTTCAATTGCCAAAGCGATGGATTTCATTGGTTATTCTTGTGAAAGTTTGACGCTAGGTCGCCGTGTATAGACTGATTATCTGTTTGATGAAGTGTAGATACCAGTTCATGCAAACTTATATTTTACTAATGTTACGTGTTGTCGGGGCACCTCGTCCCATAATGAAGGTATGAGCGATCAATAGCTTAGGGTCTATGATGGCAGCCCAGTACAGAAACTGCGTTCTGTCAGATTGGCTTCAACATATTCAAGAGCTTTCTGGCATGGTTGATGTGAAATTGAGGCTTTACGTTTCGTAGGAGAAAGTAGAGCTGTTAATATATTTTAGTTATTTAATCCGCTATTTTATTTTGGCAATCGGCCTGAAATAAGTTCTTTGGATGTCTTTACGATACGATACCCCTGTGACACATTTGTTTAAAGCTGCCCTCTTAAAATGGACCGAAGAGGAATTCCAGACTACAATTGACCTGTGTGCATACCGACCTGCACGACTAACTATACAGGGTTTCACGTTGGGACGCTTTTTAAGTTTCACGTTCAAAAAATATTGTTGTACTGCTAGGATTAAGCGACTTTCTCTTGGAAACCTATCGAGAAATGGCCGTGAATTGTAGCTAGCAGGGACAGTTTGTAATGATATCAATATTCCTATATGGTAGATACCAATCTTTTGAGAAATTACTGGGTATCTGCAGTATTTTGTGAATTCAAAATAGACGTGTCACTGTGAAGACTGTCTCTGTTTATTATTACATATATTACCAGCGAGTAGCAAAATGTACTATTTTAGCCAATGATCGAGTAGTGACGAATACCATTTATTTCTATCAGTGAGTTTATTTCGTTCTCGAATAGCATCTACCGGCCCTGTTCTGGTCATACAATAACATAAAAGTGGTAGCAACAGGAGATGACCTCCATAGGCAATCAGGCAACTGCATTGGTCAGGACCTGTACTTGCCACACTGTTCATTAACAGAGATATAGCCAGCAAAATACCAGACAATATAATAAAAAGATGAATACTTGATTGTACTTGAAACCACAATGAGACAATGAGCGCATTAACCATTTAATGACCAAATATGTTCTTATTGATCGTCAATTTTCAGGCCAAGAGAAGACTATTTTTTTCTTGGCCAGTAAATTGTCATTCCTCAAGACTACTGCACTGCAGGCCGGTTTTGGACGGCTTCGTCAAAAAATGTTAACCATTACATTTGATAGCAACGTGAGATGCACTGCATATTGTAAGCAAAGTCAATTGATTACAGATCTAGCTAGAGGTGCGTGAAATATATTAATATCTGGGAATATTGCCATATATTGCGTATATACATGACATTGTTTTTTATTTGTCCACAATGAAAAGTTGGTAATTGCACTTGCATCTCCACCCTGGGGCAGGTTCTTTTGCTTTATACAGGATTTTGTGAATCCATCATCTGTGTATATAATGCAATATCAATGCGTTTGTCTATACGCTGAAGGGCATTATGGTAATGTCTGCATAAAAACCTCAAAATGGTACTTTGTGCCAATGACTATTCTCAAGAGAACCAAGCTTTCACAAAATGTTGCGTTACTCTTTTTTACTGCAACCTGACACACCATATGTGATAACGTACACGACCCACTAGCAGTGGTATTTCATACATTTAATAATATTTTTCACGCTGGGAATAATAGGTTATAGAGAATGCGTAGGATTTATTAAATATGGTGTCAGTAAATTGATTCCATAAAAACAAACGACATCCACAATCAAAAACATAACCACACACTCCTCAGCCACCAGAAACACAGCACCACAACAGTCACCCAGACAGCAAGGGCAACAGTCAACAGTCACGGTGGTGACATCACTGAGGATACTACTGACACTAATGACCATTCTCGTGAAGAAGATACCAATTATTATGATGGCATTACATTCAGTAACACAGCTGTCCAGATAGCGATGCTTGTATTCTCAACACCTTTGCTAATTGACCTTGAGAACTTTGCACACAGCGATGGGTGGAGAGCAAATAAATAAACAACGCTTTGCCGATGATCAGAAAACATGCTCATCTTGTAACACCTATCGCTGACTGGATAATGGCTGGATCTGAGAACCTTCAATGTTGCAGACACATTAGCAATATAATTCAGTGCTGCCGACAAGGGAACATTTTGTCTATTCGACAAAGATGCTGCTGACTGTCGTTAGTTTCTTAAATAGCAACAGCTTACAGCAACGTCATTGTACACCATATAGGGCACAGAATGGAACGGGCGGCTTGTGGCATGTAATTCAGCGGAAATGTAACTAACATTGTAGCAATGCGATTGCGATAAACGAACACTATTCGGGGTCAATATGTCGCTAAATATCTGTTACAGATTAACCACATATCTGGAATTCGCGGTTTGCAGAAAGCCACAGAGTATGACATGTATCCACAAGGTACACATCTGGCTAAAATTACAGTTAAATCACTATCTATAGCGCATACCTGCCCTTTGGATCAAATGATGGTTATTCATTGAGACGTATGGTTGTATGCCCTCACGTTCTAAGGAACCACAATCACTTCATCCGACAGCTATTTAACATAACCATGGAGTTCGATTGGAGCCATGGAGCCAGCCATCTGGCTTTCGTGACCAGAGTGTATAGGCCCATACAGGGTCCATTATTAACGGATTTGACTTAATTTTTTTTTGATTTAATCACGATTCCCGGGTGGAACATCAATTTTCAAACATATTATACAACTGCTTTTTAATTGATGTAATAATTAATAAATTTCCATTAAGCTGATATATTTAATGATAGATACCGATTTCTCCGTGGCGGCGAACCATGGAGGAAAGTAAAATCGTGGGCTCACTGCTTTGCAGTACTGCTGACATTGTTTCTGGAAGCTATGGATTCGCAGATCAAAGATGCCCTTTGTAAAAAGACTACGTTTATACAATGCAACCTGCGTAGCCTTGATGATGTATAGCTGTAACAGCCGGGCAGCTCCAAAGGCAGCTCTAGACAAACTTGATGCCTGCCACCGCAAACACCCACATACCATCACTGGACACCGATGGCCAGAGAGCATAATTCCCAACGATGCACTATACAAGATAGGTAATACGCCGCCGCTGTCTGTAAAGTCGCCCAGCAAAGATGGTCCATGTTTGACCACTCGCTAAGGATGCATGAACACATACCAGGACAGAGAGACTCGGAATTCGCCATACTCGACGCCAGCAAATACAGAGCCAGGAGAGGACGTCATTGCATAAATCTGCTAAGCGTGTTACAAGGTGACCTCAAGAAAGCAGGATTACGTACACTAAGCTAAGAATTTTGGCTGAGGACAAGACACAGTGGGAAAAAGAGAAGAATGACTGATTGCAGCTGTGTGATGTTTCTACTACTATAGCCGCAAAATACAGTAATCATACATCATACATAGCGATTTCAACTCCATGCTTACGTAAATTAATCAAAGATAATGACGAGGTGTCACATGATAAAATGAATATAATTCGCTGAATATATAGAGAGCACATTTCGCCATTCTTCAAACTAAGCCATCATATTTCCCATCTACTTAAATGTCCACATCGGGAATATCAGTGTGATCACTGTTTATTTCAAAATCCATTGCTAAATACAATATATAAAAAATGTTATTACGGTTTAACGGTATTGTCTTATGACTACACGTAACTGTTATCCCCGTGTGACTTCACCGATAAGTGTAATTCAAGGGAGGTAATGTTGCGACTTTATAAAGCCTGGTAATTTATCAGCAATACATATTTAAAATACGCGATGTACTGAATATTTTATAATAGTGGGAACAGTTCCACAAGTGCATCTCTCATAAGATTCAATGCGTTTTAAAATTGCCATACCTTTCAATGCATAGAATAGCTATGTGGGAAATATATCTGCTTTTCATGGATGTATTCACGTCATTGTCACTCTCCTTATAGATATTGTTACCATAAACATATTTCCCAAATTTGGTATTAAACCATCAACAAATGGCCAAAGCTTCTACTACTGTTGGTGGACGCTGCGAGAAATCAGATAATCCTGACTTATTTAGATCCTAAAAAATCTACTATGCTGTAATCCAGCGTATCAATGTTGCCAATGGCACATTTCAGGCGACTAGTATGGATGACACATTGTACTAAAGTTTATCCGTCGATGTCACATTTTGTCTTACGTTGCCAAATAATATATTCTACGAGACATCATGCAGACTGCTGCTTTTCAGTTGATTTGCATGATGATAATGATATAGTGTGTTCTGCGGCTACAGCAGTTTGAAAAACATACTGCAGCTGCAATCCGTCCTTCTATTTAATTGGCCACTGTTTGTTGTCCGCATTGAGAGTCCTAAGCTCTCGCGGATTTTTCTTGGTCGTCAGCGTATCCAGTTCGACTTCTTCTAGAAGGAGGCTTAGCGCACTAAGCAGGTGTATACCATAGCTGCCATATCAGCAGCAGCGCGTTTAAGAGCAATGTCGCATGCATTCTCTTGCAGTAACAACACCAAACGCTGAATTTATTTTGGCACACATCCTAGCTGAAGCTAACACGTAATCGTCCCGTACCAAGCACGAAAATAAATAAGCATATATATATATATATATATATATATATATATATATATATATTTATATATATATTATGCATGGCATCGTAGTGAGGTTTACTTTGGTGCTGGAACCATTATATTACCAATTATGTACCAAATCTAAAAAGGTTTCTAACGCACTTTGTGCTGAGGAAATGTATCATTAAGGACATTATTGGAAAATTTCATTAATGAATCATATATAGTGCCCAAGTAACAGCTGAAAGACGGTATAGGGAGAAATAGTCAGAGCCTGGTGAAAATTCCAGGCTGGGTATAAATGGCGCAGACCAGTCCCAAAAATTGAATAGTCCATCATGGAGGTGTACAAATCATATGTATTTGATTAAAAATTAATAAGGTTTCAGTTGATATGCCTTAGTATAAATGATTCGTCCATATAACTGATCCAATACACAGGCCATATGCAAGAGATATAATTCGTATTATTATTGACTCCGTGCTACTTAATCGCATCATTAAGTGAACACCAATCATATTCAGGCAATATTCAAGCACTACGAACAGCATAGTAACCCTAATCCCATCTGTCCCATCCACGCACTACGGCGCAAACCTCCGCCTCGCCTATACGCTGATGCCGTTGTGTCAATTATACAATTGTGTTTGTTTGCAAGTTATATATGATATTCAGTGCATTATGCGCTTGCTTATTTTGAAAGCAATAGGAAGACAATTAACTAACGGTTCGTAGACGGCGGTAACCTTTCGTAGAATCAGTTAACATTATTTGAGACGGGTAACCTAATATGGGCTTATTACAAATCAGAGTAAGTATGGTTCACAAATAAAAGTTATCTTCCACCTGTCTGAAGAGATTGCCAATATGAACTGCTAAGATTGATCCAGCAAAGCACAATCCATAATATTTCATCACGTCGGACATTTTCTCTCTCGTGTATAAGGAAATGAATGAATTGTTCAGAGCTCGGAAGTTAGTTAGTTATTGGCATGTGAGATATATAATTATGATAAACAATCCGGGGTTGTTGCAAATATTCACAAGGATTATCAATAAATAGTGATGGGAGTTAACTCTCATAAAATACTGGCACACAAAATTAACTATATTAACTATATTGGAATAACATTTCGTAGCACACACAATTTGTTTCATAAATATGTTGCATAATAAAATACACAAATGATTGGTGAAAAGCGAAATTAGATCAAATGTATTATGTTCGGATCGATGTCAATCTCGCTGTCAGCTCTTATAGCTGGTCGAGACAACTATTTGAATTTGTGTCATGGGATTTAGTACCTTCATGCTGTTTACCTCATACCGTAATGTGCATGTTGGTCGATATCGTCTTGTGAAAATAATATACACTACGATGATGATTTACACTTGTGATGACGTAGGACGTTGAGCACCGAGGCCAATGAACGATATTCAATAGAAAACCATAAGGAAAACATTAATTCGAATATTTTGAAACACATTTACCAGAAACCTGTTCAATGGGAAATGTTGCTGTCAAAACTATTACTTATTACAGCACTCATGTTTATAAATAGAACTAGATGTTCCACAGCCCGTTGAATCTGTAACGAGACGCAGACTTTAATCCTAGAACAATTTCGTTCAGGAAATGTCCAGGCACTTAATAATTCAACGAAATGTCTTGAAATTAAACACTGTCTGCTGATATATTATCATTGGGGATGTAACCCTTCTATTCCAGTGGTTCAGCAGCGTTGCCACCACTGCCGCCAGTGGCTTATTCCAGAAAAGTAGCAGGCCGGTTACACTTTCCATTGCCTATTTCTAATTCACAGTGCACTGGCCATATAAATGGTAAGAAATCTGCCTCATGTTATACTATGAATATTTCTTTTGCAATTCAGCTAGGAAATAAATTTGTCTGGATTCAGTGCTCTGTCGATTAAATACCGCGATGTTACGCAATTTGCGCAGTTAGCCGGATATATTGCTATGACGCTTAGTATGGGCCTTCCATTGAACAATGGACTGAGACAGTTTCTGGAAAACAAAATACGGGTGATTGATGTATTTAATTTAGTTTTCTAGCTCATACTTTTTCCATTTCAATGAGCGATTCGCAGATGTCTTTTGATTTGGTATTATTATCAAAATCTCGACCATGAAATTAGATATTCTCAAGTTAAGAATATCACCTATATCACATTGATATAACATCCGGACAGCACGCAACATATATTCCATTACTATATTACTCCCCCAGCAGTGACTGCTCGTTTGTTATTATCCAGATCGCTTTAAAGTGAGTAGCTGATGTATTATGAAGCATCTGGATATATTTAGTATCATTTGAGTGACAGATTAATGACTGACGCATTGGTATATACCTAACTGAGTCCCGGATCTGCCTGCTTACTAATCAGTGTTTTGTGTGTCTACTCGTCCTGATCATCATGGTATTATCATACGCCATAATAATTATCAATTGGAGTGCATAAGGGTGTAGAAAGAATGTGTGAGTGAGGCAAAAAGATAGAAGATTCTATATGAAATCATATCTTAGACAATTCAGTTTCCATCTCTCTCTCTCTCTCTCCCTCTCCCTCTCTCTCTCTCTCTCTCTCTCTCTCTCTCTCTCTCTCTCTCTCTCTCTCTTTCCCTCCAACCCCCCCCCCCACCACCACACACACACCCTTCCTTCCCTCCCTCCCTCCCCCTCTCTGTCTCCCTGTCTCTCTGCCTCTCTGTCTTTCTTTATCTCTCTCTCTTTCTCGCTCGCTCTCTCTCCCTCCCTCCCTCCCTCCTTCCCTCGGTCAGTCGGTCGGTCGGTCGGTCGGTCGGTCCATCCGTCCGTCCGTCCGTCTGTCCCTCATTCCCGCTCATTCCGCAGTCATCCTCTATACTCTCTCTCTCTCTATCTCGCTCTCTCTCTCTCTCTCTCTCTCTCTCTCTCTATCTCTCCCTGCCTCCCTCCCTCCCTCCCTCCCTCCCTCCCTCCCTCCCTATCTCTCTCTCTCTCTCTCTCTCTCTCTCTCTCCCAGCATGCTCCTTTTACTCAGGGTGTCTAATGTAGTGAGAGATGTAAAGAACAATATTAACCTCATGTTGTTCAGCGAGAGCATAGCATCTTAAGATATAAATACCATATAGCCTGGTTTGACAATCTGATTTGCCATTGGAATGCTCTCAAATCTGGACGAAAATTAGTCCTTAAACCATATTACATTACCGCGCGTGCTTAATACTTGGGATGCGGAGACCGGTTGGTCTTTGATCTTCTATTCTGAGGGAAAACACCAGCTACATTCATTGGCCAGCCAACATAACAAAAGGAAAGTGGCCAATGGAATAATGCCATATACTCTTGCGATCTCGTGCCGACTTTTGAAAGGAGAAGCCAAGCAATGGGCCCCGCCCATCTCCAGCTAAGCTCCTCCTACATCTCGCTCGTGTTGGGATCGATCGATCTCTGAACACCCTGATTATTAATTTCCAAAAGAACTATGGAAGTAAACTGTTGAATATTTTGAAACTAATTTGACTGGGTACTGTTGCTGCCTATTTCACTTAGACAGAGCACACTAGATTTGTTCACACACCCTCTGGCGAACTGTTCAACCTGTTAGAATTCGATTCCCTATGTTATAAATCAACCACATACATTTGCTGTGTCATTGAAAGCATAAGCATATCCATGCACCAACATATACAGAAGAATGGATACATGCACATGCAGATAAATGTAGAGATCTTTTTATTTTATACACCCTATCTTAATATCTTTCAGATGCACAATTGGGCGTCTTGCTCTCACCATGATGCAGTATGATGGTACTACGGCTGCTTAGACCTGTCTAGGAATCTTAATGCCTTTATAAGGTTTTGGATAATGGATTAAAATACAATAATTATGGCTATGATGATGAGATTGCAAACGTTAATGATGCATATAAGCTGTATATAAATGTATTTACATTCCAGGGTCGCCCTTACTCCATACACAAAGAATATATCGTAGAAAACCATCTTAAATACGGAATATATAGATACACAGGAAGTAAAATAGAAATTTAATTTACCAGTATTTCACTAATTATAATAATCTTATTATAAATATATTTTAAAACACGTTTATCAAATAGTTGAACTGATCTTCTAATGTTCCCGATTTATCTCCCTTATATATACAATATCGCATACTCGTTACCATTTCTCTAAATCTCCTTCTATACGAGATCTTACTAAACGAGTGTGATAAGGTTTGTACTTTCTTCTTCCTTTTGTCTGCAGAAACTACACTAATAGGCCACTCAGTGAGATGAATTGTGCAGAACTCTACAGTGTTTTCTAGCAGCATGGAGTTTGGTCTGTAATAATGTGTCTATTTTCACGGATTGTTGTAATGAGGACCGCATTGTAAGATATATTTTGCTGTCTTGTTTTCTAGGCCACATGTTGCTCGCGGGACCATCTTCAGCTTTCTGCACATATGGCCAATCCAATCTGCTGTAACCAGTACAGATGCTGTGTAAGATGTCTTGTTGCTCTTGGTCTCTTTATTGATTTTGTCATGCTCTTCTTTTCTTTATGTGCCATCAGTCTGGTATTGTACTGCTTGGTCAGCTGGTCTGATTCCTTCTTGCCTTGGATACCACACTTGGCTACTACTCGTTGCCAGATAACCCAACTGTGTTTTGTTATGCATCTTTCAATTGAGGTATTTTGCAAATGGTCACGGCTGATCGAACAGTGAAGGAATCAGTGAAGCAGGCAACGTGTTCTGTTTCAATATTTGAGTTGGAGATCTAAGATACGAAATAGAAATCAGTTTGAAATTTCAATTTTTACGTCTACGTTTGCCATTGTTTGCCATTTTATATTGGTTTTGTTTATTATGGCTGTGACGCTGCAGTACTGAGAGTACAAACCAATGCACAACAAGATATAGTAATAACACACCATCTTATAATTTCAGATATAAAATTATTTCTATTGATCGATTGAATTATCAGAGTGTTTCAATAAAATACATCAAAATATTTCCTGATTAATTGTACCTTTCGTAGCAGATAACATGGTTTACTGAATGTTATACAATGTGTTATAAGCATGATTATGTGATAAGTGTAACTCTTTCAATATATATATATATATATATATATATATATATATATATATATATATACATGTATATATAGATGACCTTCTAAGGGCATATGCTGAATTGTGTCAGCTGCGTCTGTCAGTAACAATCCACCATGTGTGTTTGCAATCTGTAAAGTTGATGCCGTATATGGATAAACCAGTTATTGATTTCCATGGTGCCTACTTAATAAGTAATAGTGTGAGCGTTGGTACAAATGCTACTACCTCTTCCTCCCCTTAAATGAGCAGACCAAATATGGTGTCATTGGATCAGAGAATGTATTCTAAGCACTAGAAACTCGTGGCAAGAGGTTTTAACCTCTGAACTGGTTTCACTCTAATGTCATACTTCACTCAACATGGAAAGGCAATGTGTGACGAACACATTGTGTACATTACAAAGAATTAACTAGTGTTACCTTCTCACAGATCAGCATATAGCATATTTATAAAACAGAATGCAATGTCGATGACTTGAACTTGCTTGGCATATTATCGATCAACAAGCAAGGCAATTTGACATTTATGTTAAAGTATGGGAGTAAAATCGATGCATGAATGTAGCAAAACATGTCTACTAACATAAAGCAGTACACATGCCAAAATAATTCTAGCGAGATAATTAAAAAATTAATTGAGCAAACATGTTGAGAAATCGTTTTCTACACCACAATAGTTCAAGAAAGAGAACATCAACTTGTAACACTGTAATAATATAAACACTATCTCAAAGATGGCGGAGATATTACAAAAAATTAAAGAAGCAAAAAATATGGACAGAAAAAAGGTGGAAATTAAATAGAAACGCACAATATTTCCTTTCCCAATTATATTGAATAGTGGCGGTCTGAACTTAAAAACAATGCAGTGCCAGAGCATGGCATGATGTAGCTGTAGCTCACTGGGTCGCGTCGGGTCGTTCCATGATGTTCGCCGCGCCACAGGTGCACGACGAACGTGGATGATGGCTAGCTCTCGGTCTCGGGGTAACTGATTCCGAGCGACGCTGACCTGCGGGGAACAAAGACCGGCCCATAAGGCCGGTGGAACTCAATCGTTCTGGTGGGGCCATGCGACCATTGCCACTAACATTAAATTGCACAGTATCTGCCCATGAGTTTCTGTTACCGGTATACCTGTTCATAGCGAGTTTGAGATCATTGAACTTACAAGATTTAGATGGTGACCTAAAACAATTAAAACGTAACTAACATATATCTCTTATGCACTTGTTGAGATATAATATTAGAAGAATAATGCATAACATAGAATGGCCATTTGAACCTTTAAACATGGAGTTACCAGAGGTATCACACAGACGCACAAGTCCGCAGAGGTACCCCTACAAAGGAGGCTCCCGCATACGATATCACTAATTAACTTAATATAAGTATTATACCTCTAAGCTGAAAAGAAGGAAGAGAAAGAAACTCTTGAGTGGTGAGAGGCTTTGTGCCTCACGCGGGCATTACTCCTAGTGCTGTAATCTTGGGTGAGGAGTAGTAGCCTTGTGCGGGCCGCCGTCATGGATCCTTGCGCGTGCCTCACCCAGGCCCACGTCGAAGGAAAATGCTGCCACAGTCGAAGCGGAGGGACAGGGATGGCCACAAAAGCGGCTATCCTGTGTTCAACCAAAACGTGCTGCAAGAAAAGACCATCCTAGTGAAACTATAACTAAAAGTGTTGCGTGCTGTTTTACGTGAAGACGAGACAAGCGATTCCCATAGGATTCCCAAGTCACCGTCTTATGCAATTCCAAGAATACTGAATTAGTAGGTGCCGCTTTTATTTATGTGGCTCTTCTTCTATGCCTAACCTACCATTTAGGTATTAAAAAGACAAGAACTAGTTTAAACCGCAAATGGCGGGTACCCTACCTTGCTTTAGATATGGCTGTCGGTGCGTACATGTCACTTTGCAAGATATCCGAGCCTGATGAGAGTCCAGACACCTTGCTCCGTGACCACATAAAACATCACAGGGCGATGGCTACCAAACCTATGGAGCTAAGTTATTGACCTAACATTAGGTTTATATCCAAGTTGCCTAAATATGCACTGCAGTGTGGGGTATATATACTAAGAAAGATAGAGAAATAATAATAATAATAATAATAATAATAATAATAATAACAATGTTTTCGCAGTGCTTCCTACATTGGCAAGGGTAACTAACTAACAAGTATCCTAAGATACAGGGGTGGTGTATGTGACACCATACCTTGGCCATCACCGCTCGGAAACCTCGTATAGTTTCCCAGAGTCGGATCAGCCCACGGTGCGGATAGGGACATCCAAACAATTAAGAAGCCATACAGCTTAGTGGAACATGAAGAGAGACAATAACCTTATACATAAGAGGCCTTATAGGTAAATTGGCCAATTTTACACAACCCTGCCGGGGTGCGGGGCTAGATTACCACAACGACCGGAAAAGAGGCGTACACTATGTGTCTCCTAACGAAGAAATTTTCTCTAATCATATTAAACCTATCCTATCGAGATGAATAGTCAGGTTTAGGCGGTAGCATGCCGGGCTAAACAGAGTTAATAGCATGGACAGCAACCTCAGTGAAAGATTGTCGGTGGCGGGAAAACGTGATGCATATATAATGTTGCTGTATAGTATCTCCTAAGTGCACTGCGGTCCTAAGTTTTCTACAAATAAACAAAACATATCAGCTGATGGCTAATTGCCATATAATAAACTAACCTAGTACAGAACGGTAATAGTGCATAAATCGATTAGAACAGTAATAATATAGGTTGATACACCTAATACGGTGCGGTTAGTGAAACACCTTACAGTGAAACAAGGAAAATATGAACAGTAATAAAGAAATTATAACTAGCGGTCCGGAGACCGGGACGGTACCTGTTAGTCATCGGTACCATTTACAGAGAAAAATACGGTAATTAAGGTATAATTAAATGAATATCTTAAGAATTAATTAAAGACGGTGTAATTAAATGTATCATGTATAGTTACTTGAATACCCAGTAGCCGTTTCTAATTGCGACTGCTATGTTACTGAATTTATACGTCACTATGCTCGTGACATGAGTTGACAAGTTCCCTGTAGACTGGATCAGTTTCCGCATGTAGATGTTCCGCAGGATACGGTCTCTGTAATGCTGGTCCAGGATGGAAGCGATACAAACTCAGAACAGTGAAACACAGTATAAGAATAGTCTACTGATTATCCAGTAAGCTCTACAGTATGCAGTATGACTAAAGTTTCCGTTAATAATAACGGTAAGTAGTATAGTTAAAATAACCCATTAACCGGGAGGGTTATTGATACAGTTGTAACTAAAGCGTACTATTTAAGCTTAACGGTGCCCGGTGTGTCAATTAGCTCTTAAGGCACACTGAGCAAAGTTTACTTGGCTGCGGTCAAAGCGTTAAATCATCACATATGTTATGCAGTATGGCGGTTGATGGTCCACTTTTCAGCGTGGCCAGCAGATCTGGTGAGTTATCCACCGAGGAGCATTGCTGGCTCTGCGTTATGCAGAATTACATATCGGGACCATAAGGGTCCACCGTAATATTAGTTCCTATACAGTGAGTAATTAAAACAGGAACAATGTAACACTATGAAGATGTTGTCCACAGCACGGTGGCCCGGTTTCTCTTGCGGTCCGAGCGGTACTGGTAGTTGAAGTTGTGCCGAGATGATGTTGTATTCCGTCTTCGGCACTCCAGTTGTTCAGTCAGGTTTCCGTACTTGGAAAGCTCCTGACTGGTTGGCCGGTGGCCGACGACGCTCTCGATCTTCAGAAATCATTCCCTTTTATACTCATGGTGACGTCGTAACTGACTGCCTCAGCCAATCAGAATTGGCTGAATCAGCCAATTAGTGCGCTGTAATCTTGTGACGTGCACACAATTATCTAAATATCATGATAGATATGGATCTGAAGATGACGTAGTGAGTCACGTGTTACACAAGTCACTGATTAGTTAGCTGTATATATACATATATATATATATATATATATATATATATATATATATATATATATATATATATATATATATATATATACACGCGATTACGACGTTATGGAATTATTTTTAGCATAATTAGAAGCAGGAAAACGGCGATAACTCAGCCATTGCTTAACCGATTTTAAAACAGTTAACAGATTTGACAAGTCCGTCGAATTCTGGTCTTGAATGGTACCAGATTTGGCGGAAACGAGCATGTATAAAGAATTACAATGTACCTACTCGGTACACTAAAAGCGCTATCCGCTACACGCTACACGTGTTCTGTCAATGCAGCGGTTAGCGCGCGCATGCGCACTACGGGTCTTAACGAATTTAGTCGTTTTGACGACAAAATCTCTCTCATAGGCCCATACATGCTTATGGCTCTACCCAGCGGGGCGCGTTCACGGAACGAATCCAGGACGGGCGGCGTGTACCCAGCTTAGCTGGTACGGCCTGTATCCGACCAGGTGATCCGAACTACACCACCCCTCCGAGTTTGACATCCGTGGCAAACGATCATGCACCACAGATCGACACACGGACGCATGCTAGGCGGGGAATTATAGACTTCCCGGGTAGGCGCGTGGCCTGAGAGGAGTAGTGACACAATAGACGTGTGTGTATGAGAGACAGAGCAAATAGCGCCGACAAAGAGGAGAGGGGAGGCATACTTTTAGTTTTAATTTTCGACCTGGAATTATTTTTCCAGGTCTTTTCTTTTTTTGTTTTTTTCTTTAATAATTTGGTGCGTGCTTAATTAATCTTTATTTATTATATTAGACAGTGATCCTAAACCAATAGCTCGCATGGCGGATGGGTGTTCACTTCGAGTGTGGATAATCATTATCTCCGCAGGGAACACCCAAGCTCCAACGTACCGTAATTAATAAGTTTGAAGATAATAATATAATATAAGAATATGAAATATATATGATAATTTCCACGTAACACACCTTTATTAGGTATTAATTAGTCTGTAATTACTTTGCGCATCCCGTGTAAATAAAGGGATGCGCACATATATATATATATATACACCTGTGCAAAAGTTAAGCACCACACTATTTTTACGCACATGCGAGGGTATATTCATGTGCTATGAAGAAAGCAATAGCATAAACATTTATGTACCCATCCATCTTAGTGCAAGAGGTAATAATGGAACTAGAGGAATGCTGATTATGATGGTGGGGAAACACTGTATGTTTTTGTTTGAACTTGAAAACGAGGCCTGAATATGGTTACGTTGACACAACTGACAACTATTGCCCTACAGTTGACACACGTGGCTAGATTGTCATTAATGGTGTCTGAAAACGAAGTTTAACATCTGTGCACGAGTTTGAGACTGTCATTATTAATACCGGGTATATCCACCTTGTGCCTGGATGACGGCCTGGACACGACGTCTCATGCTGGTCACCAACCGACTGATACGCCATTGTGGTATTCGTTGCCATTCAAGATGGAGTGCGTCTGTTAATTCCTGTAGGTTCTGCACAGGAGGATCCCTCCTTCTCACCATGTTTCCCAGAATGTCCCAGATATGCTCAATAGGGTTCATGTCAGGGCTCCTTGCTGGCCATGGTAGGGTTTCGATGGCATTCTGGCGGAGGTATTCATGCACAGCTCTAGCACGATGTGGTCGGGCGTTGTCATCCATGAATATAGGGTGGGTTCCAGGTGCATGATTTACAAAATGAGGGACCACAACTCTATCCAGTATGGAATCTTGATATCTTTGTCCATTTAGTGTTCCAGGTACAGTCAACAGATCCAGCTTACAATCAAATGAGATGCACCCCCATATCATAACGGAACCTCCACCAAATGGAACTTCTTCCATGATGTTACGTTGGTCGTACGCCGTGCGTCTGGACCTCCATACACGAGTTCGACCATCTGTGGCATGAAGCAAGAACCGACTTTCATCGGACCAGTGTACCCGTCTCCAGGATCTCATGTTCCAGTGTCTTCTTTCGTTGCACCACCTCAGATGCTCCTCTTTGTGGTGTGCAGTGAGGAGAGGACGTCTGACAGGACTCCTAGCTTTCATGCCAGCAGCATACAGTCTCCTTTTGACGGTAGACATTGACACTCTATTGCGCGTTTCCCATTGCTGGCTGAGCACTCTGCTGTTGGTGAATGGAGATCTCCTAACAAGGCGTACTAGGGCTCGATCATCACGGGCAGTAGTCTTCTTCGGTCTTCCAGATCTAGGCCTGTCCTTCACCTCGTTAGTTTGCCCATGTTTTGCAATCAAACGACTGATTACAGTATGGTTAATGTTCAGCTGTCTGCCAATCTCTCTGCATTACATACCAGTGGTATGCATGCCTATGATTTGCCATTTCACACGATCACTTAACCTTCGTCTTGCCATAGCGGTTCACAATCAAGAGCTAATTCTCTCTGTACAAATAAACCACGGTCATGAACACACAATTCCTAATCTTGTCGCCTAAATCTGTATGTAATGTTCTACACCTCAAACTGGACTTTTACATAACTGAACACGTGTGCTGTTTCCCGCCACGCACGGACATCAAGCGGCGTGAAGTCATGCATGCATGTGCATTTCGTACTTGGAATTATGTCAGCTAACGCGGGGACAAAAAGTATGGCAGCCTAGTTGTACCATCATGTTTCTACGTTCTATTGTTTTTGCTGGTGCTTAACTTTTGCACAGGTGTATATATATATATATGTATTATTATATCTTATTTTTCTTATTATTTTTCTTCCTGTCTTAGGATGTCAGGACGGTTATGGGGTTAGCGGCGAGAGCTACCCATGCGGATCCGCATTAACGCTTTTTCGTACGGCTTGGTCCTGCAGTGGATGATGCGGTGGTGATGTCGGGATGATGACGGTGGTGCTGGCACGTTGGTTTCTTCGTCTATTACCAAGTAATCTGGAGATGGTGACCGTGGATAGTCCATGTCTGTTGGTGACGTAATTACCGGACGGCTGCTGATGCGGACGATGCTGATTTGGATGCTGATGCTGGTGACTTGCGGTGACGGTGTACTAGTGGCGGTGTGGATGCGGTGACTGGTGTTGACGGTATGTGCGGTGCTGCTACAGCTGGTGATGATCGTGGCGATGTTGGTGCCTGGCTTGCACTGGCTACCAGATAGACTGGTGCTGATGATGGCGTGGTGTTGGCGGCCATATATCCGGAAACGGGACATGCGGTGGAAACTGTTGCGGTGGTGATTGAGCGGTGCCTCATGACGATTGTTTGACATCTTGTTGTGTTCTTGGCATGCGTCATTTGTTCCGTCGGGAGTACTATTATGGGTAGTCTTTGTTCAAAAGTTCTGGCTAACACTACCGGATCTTCACTATCTTCTCCCGGAACTATCGTTACTTTAAGCACATGATGTTTATTTCTGATTGCGTGTGTTACACTGTAGCATGTCGCGGAAAACAAGTGCTGGCAACTGGTACATAAGGCTCGATGAAGCAGATGATCCCGATTGACGTGCAGTTTCCGATCTGAATTTCGGGTAAAAGTTCTTTGACACTGTTGTCCGTTAGGCAGAAGAACGGTACAGGAAAACTTCTTCGCACATGTAGACGAGGTCGATTCTTCAGATGAATCCGTGAGAGCCAAGTCTTTCTCGAGAGACATGTTGCTCCCGCATAGTAGCGGTACGGGTTACTTAACTTGCACTTAATAAACTAATAATAACTGACTAAAATTTCAAACCTTAATACATAATAATAATAAAATAATAATGATGTTTTAGCAGAATTTTGTTTGAGACACGAAAGTAGCCTATTGCTGTGATCTTCCCTTGTGTCCAATTTAATGGGAAGACGAAGTTTCAGAGCGCGCACCTCCTTTTTATACAGATTAGTAACGTCACGGGAGGGCGGATGATTACACCTGAAAGTTGTATAGGTGATTCGGTCACCCCCTACAAGGAAAGTTCCGATTTTAAGTTTTCTGTAGTCACATAAATATTTCCTCCGGTATAGAAGGATTATTTTTAATTATAAGAAGATTTGCCGATTAACTTCGTCTCCATTCTGCTTAAAATATAAGTTCCCGATCTATGCAAAACCAACCAGAAACTACTTATTCCCGCGGAAGCTCACCTTTTAATTAGCGTGAGACGGTTTTTCAGATTGGATGCTTATAAACTTGCCTCTACCAATTTTAGGCTGGAGCGCCCGATGGGGTGTGTGGGAGCCTGGTGACGTCAGCGGTAATTACCTCGACTCACCCTCGCCACTCCTCCATCACGCTGTTGTAGTCGCGTATTTGGGCTGTTCATTTGTTTAAAGCTTGTTGATCCAATTTACTGGAAATAGAAGTGTTAGTCACGTGGTTGATCGGAAACCTAGATGGCGTTTATGGCGCTGATGAAATAATGTTGCTGATGTATATTCTGTGTAGATGCGAGAAATGAAAATATATGTTTGATGATGAATCTTTCCTGAATAACGTCCACGTATTGCGCGAGTTCTTTCACATGCATCTTTTAATTTATCTGTAGATAGGTAAACACAGACACTCAGGTTGACTGTATTCACAATCTCCATGCGACAGAGTTGTAATAATTCTCAGCCGGTGTCGATTATGGGCTGGAACGCAGGTATGAGAAATTTTTTAATTCTCTTTGTAATTATACTGTCAGATTTTTTATGTCACTTTACCGGCCCGTGCGCTAATGATGTGTATACACGGTAGAGCAGGTGTGCTCTTAATAAAAAATATGACAATAAAGTAGTATGTAATCTAATGAGTGATTTTAAACAGTCCTGTTCTTGCGGTTAATCAAAGTTACTGATCCCGCCAAGATAGCTGTGTTTTCCGAGTGGGTGGGCTGCCAAGCATCCTCCTATATGGGTAGGACTAGCATCATCCCTACCTAGACCAGACACATTAATATATTAATATATATATATATATATATATATATATATATATATATATATATATATATATATATATATATATATATATATATATATATATATATATATATATATATATATATATATATATATATATGGTTACACTACAGCTCGGAAATATGAGTGAACACAGTTTTATTATTACAACGCTGTCGCATGGAGATTGTGAATACAGTCAACCTGAGTGTCTGTGTTTCTGACATGTTGGGGATTTTAATTGATACGCATGGCTGGTTATTTGTGAATGATTCTTGCGCTGTGGTGAAATGTGACGTTTTTATTGCCGCTGGTTGCAGGTGGGGTGCGGTGGTGCGGTGTCAACTTTATCAAACCTGGCTGGTATTTCGCTCTGTAATGGCCGAGTCCGTGGGCGGGACAGAGTTACTTTAGAGTGCGGATGACCTGTAGGATGCTGTCGTAACTTTGATCAATCCAATATCGAATTCAACTTTTCGGTAGCAAAATCCTACTCGTACCTGACGACAATGCAGGCATCTTTCTCTCTTAATAATATTGATTGCTATTACGTGTGAATGACGTGTAGTATCTTTAGCTATTTCTGTATGGCGTGTCCGGGAGTGACAGGGGTAGATGGCTGCGCTGTATTCCTTCTATCCACATGATCAGTTTTCCCGTAACTGGATAAGAAGGTGTGTGCGGGAAAAATGTTAGCTGGTGTCGTTGACGCTAGTGAACTGTTGTAGGGAAATCCGGGCTACTGTATGATGCTAATGTTACGTGAGGTGGGCGTATTCCAGTTTTCCATGCTGGTGAATGCCGAGTCTGTTGCTATTGCGGTGAGTCGGGGCTGCGGTGAATGGTATTTTCACCGCATTTTGTGCAGATGGATTGGTTGCGGACATTTTTATGTCTCTAACGGTGATTAATTAAAACCGATAGGTGCTGCTAAACGATGTTGCTGCCGGTATTGAATGTCTCCGTTGTACTGAGTATAACGAGTATATATGTGTGTAATATAAGGGCAATGATGAATTGACGTATCCAGTCCCGAAGGCAAGTGTGTTCTGTATGTGATTGACGTTCTGTCTGCGGTGTGATGTCCTGACTGTTCACGGGGGAGTATGGTGGGCCTTATGGAGTGGGTGGCCCTTGGATAGGGGGATGTGGTCATCTCCCATTACACGACGGTTGGTGCCTTGTCGCAGTTTTTAGACACCAGGAAAATTCGAGCCGAGAGTCTGCTGAACAGGCTGCCTCCCTGGCCACCGCGGGGGGGGGGGGTATTGTTGGTCGGTGCTTGCGGGATGCCACCTCCTCTGTAGCAGCAGTCTCTCTCATATCTGAAGATTGACAGTCAGCAGACGACCAGTGGAGTGTGAAATGGACCAGCTCGATGATGTCCGAACTTGGTGTGTAGATAAGGGACGCCAGTTGGAGGGGGTGGGGGATTGGTGCGTTATTGGATAAGGGCTCTGCTTGGTTGGAGAGTGGTCCAGCGATTTCGGGGTGTGGTCGGGTACACCGAGTTGTGCGGTTTTGCGGTTCTAGACACGCCAAGGCTTCATCCAGCCTCTTCACTTCCATGCTATTCACCATATGTTCCACCTCACAGGAAGCATGGCTTGGATCAGCCTCAGCTTCCGCTTGTGGTAACTCTATGATGGGGGGGGGGTGGTATAGCATGAACTAGGTGGGAGTGGGAAGAGATCGGTGGAACAGCTTTCCCATCCGGTCCATTGGACAAAACTAATGAACAGTTCTTCAGATAATACTTCCCAGATCAAGCAGACCCGTGCTGAGGATGGAGAGGGCGAGTACCTATCTTGTCATCATCCTCAGCATTAGCTGCTTGTTCACCGGTGTTCTGGCTTGGTAGAAAACGGGCCAAACTGGCACTGCGGTGCTCTGCACTAATCATCGGAATACTACTTTCTGTAGAAATTTCTGTCTGGGTGCCTGTGTCATGAGAAACGTCCAGCCCGAGCTCTGGTGCTGGGTCGTCACTGACACACGGTTTAAGCCGATCGAAGTGGATGACTGAGGTCACGCCATCTGAAGCATAGATACAGTAGGTCACGTCCGACGTCTTACCTACTACCACATAGGGGCCCTTCCACTGGTAACTCAGTTTACTAGGCACGTTTGCAGACCATCGTGAATCGGGTACCCATACCATCCTTCCTGCTTCTTAATGATGTCCATGCACCCTCCGATCATGCCATGTCTTTTGCAGCAGTTGTGCAGTGGATAGTGATGCTCTCACTAACTCATGGGCCTGTTCTATCTGCTGCTGCAAAGGTTCAACAAAGAGAGAAAGTAATTTCCGTACTTGTTGTTTTTGAGATTATAGTAATCCTACTGTGGCATGTAAGTACAAATCGTGTAAATGTTCAGGTAGATCACCAGTCGGTTCTGTAGGTGCGGTGTTACGTGTTGGTGATTCCAAAGAGATCACATCTACCAAATGGCCACAACGGACCCCTGGTTCAAGAGTTATAGGGTCCGCTGTGTCATTGAACACCCACAATGGTATGTGTTCCTTGTTGGTGGTGTCCACGATCATGCGGGGACTTGCACATTGTGAAGCGCTCGAGGTCGGGTTCCAGCATGGTGATGTGTGTGTGTTTCCTACCTGTGGTGCGGTGGCCCACAAGATCTGTTCCTGTCCTGGCTCAACTGTGGCAACACTTGCAAGTATTACCGCACATGTGTCATCTAATGCCGATTCTGGTCCAAGAGGTATCGATCGGCTGTGTATGTCGAGTCCTTGTTGTTTGCAATGAATGGTGGGTTCGCTGGCACTGAGAAAATCAGAGCCATGAAGGGCGTCGTTTTGAATAGAAGTGATGACAATTCGCTGAATGAATTGCATCTCCTCTATTTGTATAATAAGATTAGTTACACCAGCTATGGGCACATCAGCTCCCGTAGCTGTCTGTAAATAAACATTTGTTGGCTTAATGGGAGGCTTCTTATGAGGCGGGATGCTCTCATATTACCGCTTGTTAAATACTGTAATAGAAGCTCCAGTGTCAATGGTGGCACTGGTGGAAATACCGCTAAACAGACAGGCAAACTAATATATAACTTTGCGGTGCACCTGCGGAAGTGTCTCCAATGATACCATCTGTGAAAGAGGTGGAACGGAATCATTCTGTATGAAGTCGGTTTGTTTCTGAATGGTTTCTTTTAATGCTGCTGATGGCTGAGTGAGGAAAGGGCCAGTTCGTCGTCGCTGCTGGTGTGAGTGCATTGGTGATGATGGAGCTGGTGGTAGCAATGGTGATGGTGCGGTTGCCGTTTCTGTATATTCGGTGTTAGTGTAGACTGCGGTGCGGATGGGATTCTCGCGACCATGGATGAGAGCTACCTGCGCGAGTCACTTCTTACAGTGCATCATGGGATGCTTAGTAGATGCACATAAGAAGCAGCGATGTCGAGGAAAACGTTCATATCGGTGGCAGCGTCATCGTTTATGAATCCATGATGCGGTGTGATTAGTTTCTCTTGTACCGCTGCTGTCTATTGATGTGGAAGATGATGTTGTACGGGATGGTGTGTTGCATACCACCAAGGGACACTGATAATCCAGTGTCTTGGTGGTGGGACGTGGTGCTTGCAGGAACGGTGTTTCAGCAGAGGTGCTACAACCTACCACTGCTGTTTTACAAAGAAAAGGTTTGTTATGAACGGATATAGCGGTGTACTCTGTCCGCAAGAGGGTGATGGCAGTGCTGCTGATGTAGGCATCATAGGCACCGACATATACGAAGCCGTGCGGATTGGTGTACATGTGAAGGCTGATGCTTGATGGTGATAGTTGGCCACTGGACGTTGCTGTACGAAGGCCGCAGTTGAGCCGGGTGGTGGATACGGGCACCGAGGTGACTCTTCAATCGGTGCCCTTAGGAGTGTAATGGTTTATCAGGCTGTTGTGTTCTGCAGTCTGCAGTGGGTGTGGTAAATGGAGGTCGGTTTGGGTACCGTTCTCTCCAATGTCCCGGGTGACCGCATCCGTAACATGTGTTCGGTGGCGGTGCAGTGTTGGTAGTGGTTGCGGTCCTAATGTGTGTAGTGGCGAGGTTAGTGCTGAGAGTGGTAACAAGATTGGTGTGTGCTGAGATCTGTTTGTTGATCTCATCTATTCTTTCATTCATGTTGTTGCGGTTGTTATTGTGGTGCTGGTTACCACGTCCCGGGGCTCTGTTGTGGCCTCCTCTGTGGCCATGCTCCCTTCCTCTAGGCGCGTGATTCTGATTGGATTGGTGCGGTACTTGTTGTTGTGTAGTTGATTCTGTTGCTGATGATGTGGAGGGTGTGGTGTGATTGTCAGCTGATGTGGCGATGTTTGCACCATCTAGTTCATTGATGCGATGCAGTTGGCGGTGATTAGATTTTCCCACTCCAAGAAGTTTTCAATGCGTACCATGGTGGCTGTTAATTGTGCCAGGCTTCCATGGTCAGCGAGAAAGAGTTTTTTCTTTAGAGCGGGTTCACTGCTTAATGCATCGATGAATGTATCGAGATGCAGGTGTGTGACACCCTCAATGTTAGTGCTTGGGTAGGCGTGGGTGACTAGTCTCCGAATGCGACTAGCCAGCTCCGGTAGTGTCTCTCCCGCGCATTGCCTGATATTTTTGAGCTGGAGATGGCTAGTTTCTCCGAGAGCGGTGTCGCCGAATCGTTCTGATAATGCGCATTCTAATTGAGTGTAGGTGGTTGTATAGTCTGTTCCGAGATCCGCGAGAACTTGAAGGGCTTTTCCAGAAAGTTTCGCGGTGAGATATTCCCCCATTTGATGATCGCTCCAGCCATTTGTTCTGCTGATTATCTCAAACTGAACTTTGCAATTGGCCCAGTCATTCTCCCCCACTAAATTCCAGAGGGATACTGACCGGACCATGACCACGTGGAGAACTGAGTGGTGAAAATCCAGGTGGGGTGGTACTCTGGAGACTGGTGAGAATGCTGATGGTGGTCGACGTGCGGGTGTTGGTGGTGTCAGTGTTTCCTGTCGGGGTGGTTGCTGATGATGAGGAGGCTGCCTGTGAGAAGAGTAGTGGTGTGTATGCGGTCATGTGTGTAAATTTGCTGAAGCCCGCCATGATGCGGGTCCATAAACCGGTGTTGGTCTATGGACGGTCAGCAGTGCGGTGTGCAGATGACGTGGCCGTTCTTCTCATGATGATTGCAGTGGCAGACATTCCTCATATGGTGGTGGTGCAGTTTGCTGATGGGTGTGGTGTGTGGCGTGACTGATGTATCTATGAAACGGAGGTACTGATTCCTCCTGTTGATGTCATGCTGTCCCCTGAAAATAAGCTGGTAAATCATATGGGGAAGATACAGGATATTGTACATTATGCGGATTAATATTAGGTTCACCCTGCCACACATCATCTATTGATGACGTGGGTGAATAGTACTAGTGTGAAGGATAATGGGTTTTCCTGTATACGGCTCTTTGACGAGATCGTCCACGATCCAGCCCTGATGATGTTGGCCTATCGCGGACGTCTGGTAATGTGCAGAAAGCAGTTCCCGCTTGTGAGGCATCGCGGAATGTCCCCTCACTGGTGGGCGAGAACTGTTGTAGATGCGGTGCTGGTGATTCCGCAATGCTGGAATTTTGAACATAGTCGGTGAGCATGCGAGCGTTTTGTCCATTATACGAAGCCCCCACTTGATCTAAGGAGTCGTTGCTGAACGGAGACATGGATTGTAGCTCGCTGTATGGTGTTGGCGTGAGTTCGCTGCACAATATTGTTGTAGTTGTTGTTCTTCGAGCACCACATTTGGCGCCACTTGTAGCTCGCTGGGTCATGTCGGGTCGTTCTATAATGTTCGCCACGCCACACGTGCACGACAAACGTGGATGATGGCTAGCTCTCGGTCTCGGGGTAACTTATCCCGTGTGACGCTGACCTGCGGGGAACAAAGACCGGCTCCTAAGGCTGGTGGAACTCAATCTTCTCAAAATTGTTAATTTTAATACACAATAACTATCTGATGCAGATTTGGATAATTGGTAAATTGGTACTATAGCTATTACCAATCATAACAGCATGACTTAAGATACCATGTCACTCCAGAATGTCCGAAATCAAACTGCCAAACAGCATACATTGAGAGGTCCATGAAATTCCCTACGAATCTTTGTGTGCATCTGTACTGATTGCTGAATTGTTCTGTTGATTGCTATAATCATATGTCCCTGATTTCAGCAGTTTTTCACAGGCCGTGTATGGTGCAACACATATCTCGTGCGAAGACCTTAATCCTTGCTGTATTTGCTTTACAACACCACTAATGTATACTCCAGACTACTATTTATTTGCATATGCCATTTTAGCTATCATGATCGTCAACCTGAATATTTACACTTCTATCATTGTCATATCGCATCGCATATTTCAGCATGGAGATGGAATTCACTACATCTGGTATTTATTCTCCTGTTACTTGTTTAAAATGTGTCTGCAGGTTATTATTCCTTAGGGTAACTACTAGTTCTAGCCATAGCGAGGAGAACACAATTGTGGTGAGAGGATTGGCCGCAGATTTGGAAATAAACCCAATTCTAAGAAATACGACCTAATTTATATCCAGGATATAAATCTGAGATTTTATTACAAATCTTTCCAAATGTGGAGATATAATAAGAAAATAACTATCTCAGCGTTTTATTGCCAAACCCCATTTGCTCGTAACTGAATTTGATCAAGCAATGATGATCAAATTCATAACTTTATATCTTTCTTGAGACTGGGAAAAATCTAGGGACATGTGTTATTTCTGCCAATATGTGTATCATAATGCGATACTTAATAACAAATCATTAGATTTCTGCAATATATGTGTCATTAGACCCACACATAAACCATCATACAGCTGTCTGTTCCATGGCTCAGGTTATTAGAGTGTATAATTTAGATCAGATTTAAGCATGAATTATTGTTCATATTGGAAACTGTGCCTCTCTGCGCAGTTGACAAAGACAACAACAACTCTCAGCAACAGCAGGATTTACAGCACTCTACTCACATGCTTATGCAGAAGAAGCGTGTACACAGGCATAAAAAACCACTCGAAGTACCACCAGACCTCTCCGAGTTGCACGTGTGGATGTTATACAGCCTGACATGAATAATACAATACATTTCACATATTGAGCCATAGCATATTTGCTCATTTTAAAATTGGAGTCAAGTCAACTAGAGAATAGCAATGAGATGTGTTATCATCAAATCAAAGAAGACACGATTCTCCTTCTGTGTAAACAGTAGTGATCATTATCCCAGGTGTGCTACAACGTACTAGTTGATCGATATCTAGGAAACATACAGCATATTATCTGACCATTTGTGCAGTTTGAAATATATATGTTCTGCTCTTAATACGCGCTCACCCTACCGAAGATAGAGTATACAGAAACGTTATCGAGATTTATAAAAATACCTATTTGGCATCTATTGTTTTGAGGCATTTAATATATTGTATCTCTGTATTGAGCTCCCACAATTTTGAATTTCCAAGATTCGCTGTTCTTGAGAATTTGTAAGAGGAATCATTGATTACAGCCACTCGCTCCAACCACCCAAGCTGAGTCTATGAGGCTGGCGTATATGGAATAATGATAGACGGACAGGAATTAATCACACCTGTCTATAGTTTGCACTCAAATAGTGTCTTTGGTACGTAAACTCTGCATACCATCAAAAGGTGGCCTAAATAGACAGTTAATTATGTGATGCAACTCATTCCCTATGATCAGTAGGCTTTCCTTCTAATCACCTGATTCTATATGTGAAAAAAACATCTCTGGTTACAATGGAGGTAATTTAAGATACCATAAAATCTGGCGACACTGACCGATCAATTGCAATTTAATCTGTCATGGAGACAATCTCAAACAATCAGCTCTATAGTGAGATGATGAGATCTGCCGATATGGACTTCACAGCAAGGGTCGGCATACACTAGGAAAGCTTCAAAATATGTACTGTGAATAGTGTTTTCGAATCTTTGTGAATTCCCGTGATACAACAATATGTTTCAGAAAATTAGTGATTGATTCTTGGCTGGAAGGACTGGACTCTTCTTTCAGCTGCAGTTAGTTTTCGCCAATCTTCTCCTATTTGACTTATCTGCAGCGAACATTCTAAGCTGGTTTGGGTTCTCTCTCCACGGGTGTGGGCTTAGATTACGTTATTTTATGTATGATCGCAAAACAGGTGCATGTTATATGTCGTGCGCGTACATAAAAGTGGCTGGTACCCAGTACATACTGGATACTTGAATGCTTTCTTGGCGGATTTTTCCTCTGATATTGAAAGAAAATGCCCAACCACTGATCATAGCTGCTGCGTTATACTCACAGATAGGAGAACCACATTGCACCATTTGTAGTGCTAAGTTTGACCCTAGACTGTGTGTTCAACATTGATTTATGATGACTCACAAGTGTTTGGAATGGTACTCATCAAGTTCTTCAAGAGGGCCTTTGAGCTGTCCAGGGGTCTATCACATTGAGACACATGTCGCATCGTATAACTGAGCTGTGACATCAATGTGAAGTTTAAATCCACTGCTTCCAATTGTGCTTTTCAGGCTGGCTCAAGTAATATTTCTGAAACGCTGGTGTGAATTCATTGTTTCTGAAGATTTTCAGCATACATCCAAAATTTTCCACAACGTGTGCTTGAGTATGTGAATGATGTGATCTGATCTAGTTAAAGGATGGACTAGTAAGTAAAAGATGACTAAAAGGATGTGTGAATCATTGACTCACCAACATTTTTTCTCTGGGACAAAGATTCAGAAACATCATTGTTGCATTTTTGCATGATTTAGGAATGATGTTTTTTTCACAATTATGCCAATAACGGCTATGATCAAGAGAGGGATGGGGATGGGGCGGGTGGGATAAATTCATACATTCGGGAAAAAGGCAGTTGCCTTTGGGCCAAATTATGGTGGTCATACGAATCATAGCTATTACGGAACTGAAGTCATAATAGGCCAATCTCTTTCTACAATTGTGGGCTGCATTCATACCTTTTAGAAACTACAATTGCTTTTGGGCCAAATTATCGTGGTTTGGAAGGTGTTATTATACAATTCATGCATGATACAGAACCAAAATCATGCAGCCCCAATCTGTAGCTACTGTAGCTTCCGGGCATGCACACTGGTCTGCCGGATGCTCCCGTTCCACGGTACCGGCAGTGATGGTTAGGTGCGGATCTCAGGATTGTGGATCTCGGGGTTGCCACTCTCTTGTTAAAACCATTTTATGTAAAAGAGTCAACCTAGTGAAGTTATATGCTTGTTGTGATGCACACTGTTTTACGTGAAGATGGGGTGGATGATTTCCATGGAATTCAACACCATCTTCTTTTGTAAGTTCCAAGATTCTGTGTTAGTAGTTGCCGCTTTATTTATGCGGTCTTTCTGCTATTTTCTACCCTATCATTTAGTTTTTGGGTCCGGATCTAGGTTTAGCCGCAAATGGCAATGTATGTAAGCTTACAGTTTTGAAAATATATGTATGATGGGCGAGAATGTTTGGTGACTGTAAGGCCACCCCATGGAACATCCCCCTCAGTAGCCCATGTGCGCAAATATCAAAAGGTGAAAGCTCCAGAATCATATAACGATCCTGTCACCATCATGTCATGACCATATATAACAGCACAAGGACATGTCACATTACATAAGCATTGAATAGCACATATAATTTTAGTGCGGGGACAAAAATGCAGCTATCCAACTATAGCGACCTTCCATGAGGGGTGGTGGGCTCTAAGACCGTAGCCAGTCACTTATAGGGAGAGTGGAATCCTTTCCATCAGCAGTGTGTCAGGGACGGATCATGTGAGATCCGCACCCGTGGAGCTAACATTTACCTGACGTTATGGTTATGTGAAAACGCCCAGAGATGCACTGTAGGCCAGTAGCTATATATATATATATTCGCAGTGCTTCCTACTTTGGCGGGTTTTTTCTAACTAACTAATATCCGAAGATACGAGGCGATGTATGCGGTGATCGTCGTTTTATTTTTAGCCGCACTGGAACCCCAGTAGTTCCAGAGTCAACTCTAAATAACGCGACGGAGGGAAGTCCAGACAATTAATAAGCCCGAAGGCTGGTGGAGCGGAGACAATTACTCATATAACGGAGGCCTTAAGATATGTGGCCAATTTATGCAATCTAGCCACTCCCAGAAAAGAGACTAACACGAAATGTCTCCTATTGAGTAACCGTCTCTACTACTACACACCTATCCTATCGAGCTAGAACAGTCTAGGGTTAGTCGGCTGCATGTCATGCTCGCACAATGAGAACATGAATAGCGACCTCAGTGAAAAATTGATGTTGTGCTGGGAACAATGTGGTGCGGATGTTGTTGATGTATAGTGTAGCCTAGTGATACCGTGGTCCAAGAGTTTTTATATAATATAAACAAAACATATAACATAGATGGCTACTGCGATATCACTAACTTTGAATAATACAGTAATAGAAGGTCACTCGACCTTGACGGTGCTTATGAGCATAAAAAAGGATAATACATAATAATAAACTATAAAAGTGCAGTCTTAAGTGACCGGAATGTACCTATTTGTCATCAGTACTTGTTACACAAAAGTAATACAATGATATAATAACACAGAGTACCGATTAGTCATCGGTACGGAAAAGGTTCTAGTGTCACAATAGTTGTAGCGTAACATTTTTGGAATGTGAAATGGCACAATAGGAAGTTGGCTGCCAGGAGAAACTGCAGGCATACTGCAGATACAGCTCACTCTCAGGAATAGTGCAGAAGAACATTTGCGGAAGCGGATAGCTAGTAGATAGTCATGTCTACACATCAGTTATTAATTTACACAGAGTTGGCGCAAAGTTCCGTACTGGTGCAGAAATTGAAAGCTGCCCTGTATTTCCTGAAGGGCTATGGGTGAAGGTTGAAAATACGGATGCATTCTGACAGTTCACAAGACGAGATGCGTCGAATAGCTCACACGATTCATCAGGCAATGTTCCCCTAGCTGCGGTCGAAAATGTCTAAAAGACTAACACATGATGTGCGGATTGTTTTACACCACCGGTTGCGTAGTATGGCAGAACTGGCGAGTTATCACAGAGCACGTCACTCACCCCACATACTTGGATGACGAGCTACATCGGGGCCAAAAGGCCCATCCACACGAAAGGCCCCTTTGTGGAAGTAGTGGCTTGGGCTACCTGACGTTATGTTGTTTATTACCCCCAGATGATATCTTCTGGGATCTCCAAAAACTGGTAGTTGCGGATGTGGTGGCTTGTACCCTAGAGCCGACGAATGCTGAAAACCGAATGGCGTCACAACAGCTGTCAATATCTGCTGTAGGAAGCAGTACTTAGTGATTCGTCTTCTCAGACCAGGCACCTCACCACCACCTGACTGCTGATGAATCGGATCTTTCGACCCCTTATATACTGTCTGGGGCGTCACGGCTGGAGCGCCACAGCCAATCAGCGAGCGCGCTTCAGAGGCAGGGAAGCAGGTCACGTGACGTGCTATCGTACTCATGCACTGAGACCATGCATGCGCTAAGCCGATGGGGGTTCAATATTTTGAAAGAAATGTGATGACTAATTTAGCCATAACTCGGTCAATTCCTAACCGATTTTAAAATAGAAAGAGTTTTGGAATCCTTGCTTCATTCCGGTCATGATCAAGACCAGGAGCGGCGAGAACACTGTAATTTAAAGTAATTACGTGTACCAACTCGGTACAAAATAAGATTCTGTTTCTACCCAACTCTAATGCCCATTTTGTAGCAATCTCTGACGCCCGCGTATGCGCGCTAGGCGATCTCTCGGACTTAGTCGTTTTACGATCTTCTCATATACGGCTTTAAACACGTGTATCGTCCTACCCAGGGGGCGTGCTTGGAATGTACCCAGCCCGGCGGTTCTGTACCCAAACTGGCTTGGACGGTCCGTACCTGACCGGTCGATCCGCGCTACACCCCTATAGTAAACAGCCCAGCTTTTGTTGACACATTTTATGGACCACACACAATATTCGCTATCGAGAAGTCTTGCTATACTTGTTAAAGTAATAAGATTATAATAATAATATAGCTGCAATGTAACCAGCACTGACGACACTTGGCGATCAGGTAATTAATATTTGCTTGGTCGCTCTCAAAGCTCACTCGAGAAAACATTACAAAAACAGAGAGGAAATAGAAATAATAAAATGCCATGCAAAGATTATTAACATGGACTAAATAGTGATGACGCTATCTGCGCCCGCGGACATGTTCTAAAAGCCCTGGATTGACGCACACTTATAGTCATTCAGTGCTGCAGGAAACAATACCATGTGATTCGCTTTCGCCGGTTGTGATAGATTATCTTCTTGTTTCAAATCCTGATATGGCCATCATACTTCAAGATACTGATCGCTCAATCATCTCTATGTTAATTGAAACATTGCGGTAATTGGACATGCAAAATCTATCCTGGTGTAAAATTTTTCCTATTTTGTCACCCTTAATTATTGCAGGACGAGTACTGTATGTATTCATACCAAGCTTATATTATAAACAAGCAAGGTTAATTGTGTCACAAGTATCTGGTATCGAATTGCTTTATTGAAATAGAAAACTATAATGGAAATGCGTGATTGGCAGGTCCCAGATTATATACACCTCAAGAAATCCACGTTATGTTACCAAACTGTATGAACATGTGAATCAGAAGATATGCGAATAAGATTGTGTTTGGATTGAACAAAACGTTTTGAAATGCGGTCCCTATGGAATATCTAGTCCTGCAATAGTTTGACTTGTCTCAACACTGTTGTTTTTGCTTTAACAGATGCACAGCAAGTAGTATTTTACTCTCGTTCCACTTGTTTGCATTATCTATGTCTACATCATGAGCCGTGCATATTGTTTTATATAATATATGGACATCACATATTGATTTGACATCATTATTGTCTATAATTATATGGCATGTTTGCCTCCATGTGTAAAGACACCATAATAGAATATAAGCATGTCGTAGTGTATATTTAACGGTCATAATGTAGTTCAGAAATATAATATCAGTAATGTAGCTGAATTTAAAATTGAAATTGAATATGAACTATCAATCATTAAAATTTAAGTACCTGCTGCCATAACCCAGTTCAATACATTTGTATTTCTGGTACACTGAAAATGCCCTGTATAGCCTCTGTTATTTCATACATGTTACATACAAATCAATTGAAAAATTAAGTCATCAGCGGTCAAAATGTCACAAATCATACAAGAGCTGCTTAAAATATGCGTTAAACCAGATAAATGCTTTGTTATGACAGACAATGAGTTAATAAAAGAATATGTTGATGTTAACCGCTTGTAAAGTGAGGTACCATTTACAAAATCCAAATGGCCAATAGTAATGCTGTTACTGTGACAACGTACAGAATATTCATTTTAAAATAAATGAGAAGTGCAATTAGGCTGTTTTGACAAATGACCTGAGCACAATATTACATCTGCGTGGCCTATAACAATACGTGAATATCCTAGCCTTGCTGTGGGTTCTATTGTTGCATACATGTTACACGCAGAGCATTGCATAATTAGATCTCCACAGGTCCAAAGGTCACCAATCTTCACTAGTGCATAAAATTGGTCAGCTCTACATTGATGTGATGAACACATGCTAACAAAGCAATATGTTTGTATTTACCATTTGAAATGTAAACGATAAGCTCCCTCTGGTAAATCCAAAGGGTCGTGTTCTTTTTATTTCTTGCGACTGGGTTACTAGGTCCACTGTCAGAATGGCCACTTTTGAAAGGAGCAGAAAAGTGCTATTATGGAGTAAGCAAAAGTGAAGTGAGTATAGATGTGCATCTAAACAAATTAGAGTGAAAAAATCTCTCAAAATGTATGCATTTGTGTGCTTTAAATACCAGGCATCACATCTGCTAATTGCATTTGAACACATCCCGATAGACAATGTCATTAACATAGACAAATTCATCACCCTCATTCCTGCCATCAACTCCAGTTGAAGTGTCTTCCTGTTCATTCATTACCTTGTCTTGGTCACCCTCTAAAATATCTGCCAGCATATGGGGCAATAGCTCAACCTTACATCACTTGCAATCTTTTTTCATCCCACACAGTCTAGCCATTATTTTAAGTTTGATGCAGGGATATCTAGTTTTGGCACATGGGATCACTTCGAAATACATGTGTGATAGCTAACCCTCTTTATAATAATAAATCCGTATCTTAACATGAGACGATAGTAGTGGGAAATCAAAGCATTTTAAAGGATTGGAAAGCTAGAGTAGATGACGACGACAGCGACGACAATGACGATGGAGATGCTGATGACGTCGATGACGATGTTAATGGCTAAAACACACAATAAACAAACATTGTCAAGGGTATGTCAATCTGACTGTTATACTTGATGGATATCATCATGAATAGTATTTTATATATTATATAGTATTTTCCATAAACGATATTGGCATTGACGTCAACTTTAGACTGCAAACAAGGTCATCATTAGACAGCATTATTATAACATTTTATATTATAAGATCCTAGCCGCAATGGTTCCTTTCTGTAATAACCTCCTGGAAACAGTAGGTGCCACATCATGTTCTGGCTAATGTGCGTCCATGGCGCATATCTTAAAGCAGTACATCCATTCAGAGATAGGTGGGCTGTGTGGAATGTGCGTCTTCAAGAAGTGCAGTCAATCAACTAGGCTTGCTTTGCTTCAACAACTATGTTGATCTATTGAATATGTTTACAGGAGAGAAAGTTGCCATAACTGGCTTGATAGAAACAAAATGTATTTGCATACTGGAAAAGAGAATTACAGAGGGTAAAGATTCCAGTAAAACAGACTGATAATTTCGATTACGTGTGTATCCATGACGACTGGCCAGGCATCCAAGAGGAAAACCTCATCAAAATTTATCAAGACCAAAGTGAAGGTATCCAGGTACTTTGATTTGCTAACGACAGTACAAGAAATGTTGTGCTTTAACAGGAATGGCCAAATTTCCCAACACCATTATTTTGAATTGCCCCAAGACTTCAGCAAGGATTTACAATGCACGTCTGATTTTCCGACAGCCCTGATCTGAGAATAGCAACTGTATATCTCATAGATGTGGTGGCTTTAATCACCAGATTCCAGCACCAGTGTGCGAGAACATTTAGTGATCTTGGAGTATGTTACATTCACAAAAAGTTGAAACACAGCAATTGTGGATTTCTGAACTTTGTCGGTGGTCAGTATTATTTCACTGACGATTGTAATCCTAAAGGTTTTAAAAGACTGAGGAGAAATCATTCTGACATCCAGGAAGATGTGTATATCACACAATGTAAGCATTCCTGACTTGGATCTGTTCCTGAAAAAGAACAAAGCCAATTAGCAAGAGTTTGTTGGTAACTATGGTAACTAAGATGACGTGCGTATGGTCTTAGGTGGAATGGCCAAAGACGGACGACACACGTTCGCTGTTTCAAACATGTCACATACTGTTATAGATCAGTCATGTGTAATACGAAGAACCAGATACCAGTATTATGGCTCACCTTGCATATTGCATAAATCATTTTGGACATACACGGGGGTGTTGTTGATGCGACAGATGCTAATATAGTCATACTCTGTATGGAACACCTTTACCATTTAGACTCTCCACAGGTAATTTGGATTGAGAGAAATGAGACTTATTTTTATATCCATGATTTCATCAGACTATTGAGTGAGAGATATGGCACGGATACTCAAGAACTAACAACCACTCTACTCTGTACATAAGCATTAAGTGGGTATGGCACATCAAGTTATCCATTCAGCGCTTCAGTTCGGGCAAGAAGAGATCAGGAAGTCCTAAGTGTGGTTGGAGAAGAGTTGGCTCATTTTGGAGCATATTGGCAATAACATAATCTTGAAAGTGATAGCAAGAATACCAAACAATGCTAGGGAATAAATTGCCAATCTCTGGTCGAAGTGGTACTGATTGTCCAAAAAGGCTTCACCAGCATAGATTTGCAACAGCCAAATTAGATGTGACGATGCTGCTGCTAACTGAAGATGCATTTCAATTTCAGTTACTGTGAGCATTGTATCAAATGGCCGTGTACAGACGAGCTCACGTGAATTAGACTCAATCACCATCACCGAGATAATGTGACCACAAGAGAATAGATGGGAGAATCCTACATGTTATGATGTCCCTTCCAGTAAAGCCTACTAGCAATTTATCTGGTGGTTGCAAATGCAATGAATCTAAATGGCTGCGAGGCTGCTTTTGTTCAAGAGCGAGTCCTCCTTGCTTAGTAGCTTGGGCCTGCCTCGGAAAACGGTGACAGACGTATGCCTGTTTATGACTTATCATCAGAAAATGATTATTGATGTTTTATCTTATAATATGTTGCTATGTATGGTAAATCTTGTGTAACTTTCGGTACACTAATAAGTAATTACATTATAATTACGGTACACAATAACCGTTCCTTATTCAACACCAAACAATGGCATTTAAATGCAAGCAGAGATTGAAAATAGTTATTTATATGGCAATAAGCATGCCCGGTATTCAGAATTTATTTAACTGACCCTTTAAGGGACAAGTAAGCCAAAGAATGAGCTCAGCCATGGTATTGATAAATGCTCATTTGGAGACCAAGAGGAAAACTACTTTTGAAAATTTACTGTTGGAATGCATGGCTCCATATCTGGTCGTTGTCAAGATATCCATCTCCTGGTCTTTAAATGGGCATTTACTCTGCAAAACAGTGTGAGTGTCTTTGCCAATCTTGCCTATTGCCAGATCAATCACTCATTCCTTTTCAAAATAAGTATGACAGATAAGTATGTCTTCTCGGATATGTATCAACACTCTGAATGTATAAGTGACTAAAAATACTTGTTTATGAGTTATAGTACAGTACAGCTCAGAAATATGATAAATCCAAGACAAAAATATATAAATGTTAGTTATTAAGAAATGTTCTGTAGAATATGTTGAACATAATTGGATTGGCAAACATTGCTACATTTTATTTATTTTGTTTTGGAGACATGTCAATTTATTTCTGAGCCATAGAGGTATATATTTATATTCACTTATATTACTAGTATTATTGCTTGTTTAAAATGGATAATAAGTATTACTTATCTGACAATTGTCGATATTAATTATTTCTAAGAAACAACATGATCACGCATTAGTTCAGTTTAGTATAAATTGAGTAAGTCACGACTATTCTCATGGAAATCAGACATTGTTTGAACAAAGGAAATGGATGTTTGTTTTCTTGAGGGTAGTGCCCTTAAAATCGCATCCACAATGTTGCATAAGAGAATCAAATTTTCCAACATTGGTTTCCTAATCCCCACGATAGTCATCTACTCAAAACCAGAAATGCTATATCAGAGAGGCCAGTTTTTCATAAAATGAGTCGTTGCCCCCCCCCCCTGACTATTAGCAGCTTTGTGCAGCATTGCCCTCTGCGAGTGTTGTAGGCGTGGGCACGGACTACAGCAAATGTCATATCTCTTTATGCAGGGTGCATGTTTGCATTTGCGGAAAATAAGTTTAAACAACAAAACATATAGACCATCTATGCTAGGCCACCTTTACTGACATTAATACCGTATTACAGATAATGTATAGCACATCTTTGGACTTTATGCTTTGGCCAGTGATGTTTGATGATAGTACGAAGGTGCTTGTTCTGACGGGCATCACGTTTATCCAGAACTATCTTTAGTTGGAGCTGTTCAATTGTTGTAGTTCTATAACATCGGTGATTCACATGCTGCATCACACGAGCATGGTTATTTTAGCCAGATCAATCTGTGGATCCATCGTTTTGAAAATGACTGGAAGACTATGTTTCCCGTGACCCAACAGAAAATAATGTTATAAGCAGTACATCAGAACCTCTAGTAAGCGACCGCCCGCCTTAAGAGGCCATCGTTGATTCTCCCTTGTTTTCTATCTAATATATGACGGTGATAATTTCAATGATCCTGATGATGGAAGACGACTATGACGACGACGACGACGACGACGACGACGACGACGACGACGACGACGACTATGATAACGACGACGATGGAGGCTGCGACGGCAACGACGATGTCGGCGACTGCGGTAGCGGTGGCGGCTATGGTGAACAGATTAATGTTGATACAAACCTCCACACTGTTATTGGAAACTGTTAACGATTCTGTTTATGTCTATGTAATAAAGCTATTTTTAAAAATGTAATCGGTTCCATTTAAAATAACAATTCTCACCTAAACCAAACCTGTTGATAATATTGATATTGGCAGGTTTTAGATCATGTATGCACTAAATCAATTGATGATCATGATACCTAGCTGAGTATACTCCAATAGATGGCTAGACGTAATTCGGAAGAAAGGTGTCCACATTTTCGCGCATAAAAAGAATTTTTTTAAATGTTCTCTAGAAAGATCCCAAGGTCGTATTTTGGTGTTAATCCCATTCACATGTCATTTCAAGCTTCTGTTTTGATAATTAGCTATCCACACAAACATCATTTTGTTATCACGACATCCTCTAGTAATGAGAAATATGCGAAGGCACGATTGATAATCAACTCTGCTAATAACTACCGCACAGTCAGTTTTTGCTGCCGAACAGTGTTCGCCATAACGTTTACTTGCAAAACTTGGTCGTTTGCGGGTCAAACAAACACACATAAAAATACAGTTCCCCAAATGTGTTTCTTATATCAGACATATTTGATATTTCCACCAATCAGCGGTCGCAACAACTAAACTCAAAACGGGCTTGACGAAATGGAGATAACGTAGGTAGCTCCTCTCCCGTATCGAGTGCATACAGTGGAACTATGTGAGTAGGGCTTCACGATATACGGATTTTATACCGAATACCGGTATCATAGCCATACCGGTAGTCATACCAGTATGATTTTGCTGAAACCGAAATATCGAAATATAACATAAAACCGGTATAACGTTCTGTTAGGCAGATAATCCGCTTTCCATTAGTTACATTCCAATAATTTATCTGGCTAACGCGATAAGTTACTGCTCTTCGTACGGGAAAATGATATTTAACGATCACACTTGAAAATTTTCTTAGTTATCCGTATCTGGCAAATTATTGTTAGAGGCTAGGGTTAAAGTAATGGATAAATTACTACTTATTAGAACGTACATCACGCAAAAAAATAGAATAAATCTTATTTTAATTAACCTCGTAGGACAGGCGGTGGTTAACAATATCTAAAACCTATCTTTTCTTGCGCTAATATTTTATAATTTTGGGCCGTTGTTGTTTAGAAAATCATAGTATCAAATGAATATGTTGCGTTATATTTTATATCAATTACTACAGCCTGATTAGTTAGCAATTTCCCGGAATTTTACAACTTTGTAGCGACCGGCCAATAGTCGAAGTAAAGAGGAACCGACAATATGAGAAAAACTTCTCAGTCCCCGCGATCTATATTCACTTCTTATGTTGGCGGGTAGCGTTAGATATCGATCGATACAAGCTACTGTAACGAGAACGAGGCTCAGCGAGGGTAGGCATATGTATTCTCAGCATATTATATAGTCTATATTTAGTATGTGTTGTAATGGTTTGTTTGTACCACTGCGCGGAGATTTGCTCGATTCCTGGCGGATCCGTCCCATTGCAATTTCGTCGTATAGGCACACGTTTTCGTGGACAGTTTATTTATTATTCTGTCATATACATCAATACAAGTGCAAAAGAAGCCAGGAAAATGAGTCAAACATAGATTTACATTCAGTATACACTGTTACAAAAATCCGTATGTTCAACGGACATACTCCGTTTTATTAACGGAAATTTTCCGTACTACTATATAGCGAGCGCTATTACAGAAAAACTCCGTAAATTACGTTTGCCAAGTGCATCACGGGAAGGGCATGACGTGCCATTAGCTCTACGTTCGTGTAGAAGAACGGCGTTGTTCTCGTGCGGGAATTTTGAACTATTCGTTTATCTATTCGGAATCATCTTGCTACCCTTCAACAAGTTGACTAATTTGATGAAGGTAGGTTAATAATTAAGCGAGCTATTTATACAAATACTTAGATTATACGGTGTGCACATTGTTGGCTGTTTACTATTAACCATTTTGGCACAAACGTACACATCTACCATTGCCGTGTTCACGTTAGTATGTATCGCCTCAGGGGACGCCATTCAACCACGGCGTGACCGTCGCTGATTACGAAGCGTTCAATTACCTCTATACACTTAAGACGATATTACAGTACGCATTAACTGAGTGAGAGAATCGTTTCTTTTAGTTCCATCTGAATCTGAGCGTAGGCCATTGTATTGGCCTTCGGGTGGGGCGACAATGTCACTGGGAGGGGAAAACCTGGGATGAGAAGTAGGAGGGTCTGTGATGGCACTCGACCAATGCTGATTGTATAGATATATAGATAGATAGATAGATAGATAGATTGTCTAAATATTTCGAAATGTATTTGACTGAAAGCTGTTACTGCTTTTGATACAGAACTAACTGAAAGTTATTACATTCAGGAAAGTTATTACTTTCAGTCAAATAGTTTCCTATGATCATCAATATAATTGTTTTTACTTATTAGTGAGAAGAATGTGTTGCATAGACTGTGGGATTGAGAGGATTAACTTTTCATTAAATGCACATGGCGCAAACATATATGGAATGATAGCAACTGAGATTGCTTTGTTAAAGTGTCAAAATGGACAGAACACCTCAACATACCCCCTCACGCTCATATGTGTACGATTTTGAATATTTTGAAACTAATTGTACAGGGATCTGTTGCTTCCAACAGCCCTCAACCAAATTAGTTTCAAAATATTCTATAGAATTGCTCTCAGAATATTATATTTATCAATACAGGTTCAAAGGATTAAGGTAGATTTACAACTGCCTTGTTCGAGCCAACTCTGCATATTAACCATTTTCCCGCATATTAGCTATTTTATTTTACATAATTCTGATTCCATGATTTACAGGCGACTGGCAGTATCACAGAGATCGAAGAGATGAATGTGAGAAGAGATGAATGAGATTCCCTCAACACCTTGCCTAATAGTCAAAGGTAAAAAGTCTCTGATCATATATTTAACTAAATTAATTTACTTTTCAGTGGATAACAGTCTGTCTGCTGAGTTTTTGCAGACGACATATTCCAGGGGTTATATCTCTGGTCTTGATAAATATTTTGAAAACAATTTGACTGAAAGTTGTTGGTGGCTAAAAACAGTCAGTCAAATTGTTTTCAAAATATTCAACAAGTCAAGAGTTGTTGTTCCTTGAAATTATTGTCTGGCGGCTTTCTCCAAATATGAAGTAAAGCACGCTATTGTGATACCATCCACGTCGTCCGGGGTCATCGGTGTCGTCCAATTTGCGTGTAGTTCCACTTGTCAGTTTATAGATCATGTTTGGTTAATCATACTGGACACACATTTGGACACATGCTTCCTTAGAGTGTCAGGGCATGGCACAATGACGCTGGCATAAAAAGGTCTACGGTCAATGCCCTATAGACATTGGTAACATTTTATCTTTTTCAATGGTAATATTTTGCGCTTAGCTCAACTTATCTCATGATTTGCATACTGGACCCACACTTGGAACCATACTTCCTTATGACGGTAGCGCAAGGCCCAATAATTGTGGCGTCAAAAAGTAAGTCAAAGGTCAATGTCATTGCGACATTGGAAAAGGTGTTTTCATCATTAACATTTTGCGGGTAGCCCAACCTTCGCATGCTTCCTTTTAATGAGGGGGCATGATACACTGCCCTTCTGGGTCAAAAGTTCATTGTCATAGAGATATTGGTCAAAACATTATATTTTTCAACATTAACATGTTATGTTTAGCTCAACTTCGCCATTTATATCCCCAGTTTGCTTAATCATAATAGCAGTTAACACTAATTACTCCAACCGCTTTACTATACCCACGTAGTTAAAAAAAAAACCTGGAAGGGTTATTGCAATCGCCTCAGTTGGTCTGTCCATCTCTCTGTACGTCCATCTATCTGTCTATCCGGCTCCTCCGAAACCGTTTGGTGGAATTCAATCAAACTCGGCATGCGAGTTATCATATGATGACGGACTGCAAACCACCATTTTCATTAGGCTCAACCACCAGCCTTGGGAGGGGCAGGGTGGGTGAGAGAGGAAGGCCAAAGTTTGCGGAATTTGACGAAAATTGATATGTTAGTTACCCATATGATTGTGGATTGGTAAACAATGTTTACATTATTCTCTCCCCACACCCCCCTCCACCCCACGCCCAGCGTGTGCCCGCTCGCGTGTGTGTTTGGGAATGTGAGCCCATCCAAATGTGCACTCTTACTTATTTTAAGACGTCAAAAATATACGGATGACTTTAATTCCTAAAAATTCAGTTCGGATGACGTCATTTATGATCATTAAATATGAGTATTCGATTGATACATTTAAATTGATACGTTGATACATTTAAATTGATACATTGATGCATTTAAATTGATGCATTAATGCAGTTAAATTCCCAAACATGTTGACGTGTGTGTGTGCGTGTGTGTGCGTGCGTGCGTGCGTGCGTGCGTGCGTGCGTGTGTGCGTGTGTGTGTGTGTCCTGAAAACATTTGATTAATTGTGTCCATCTATTTCTTTTCTCAGTCAGATCTCTAGAGTTTCCAATCCACACTCTTATCACCGGAGTTATATCTACTGAAAACAACCCGTAAAATATGATTTCCGCACGATAACTTGAAAATGCCTATTCAGATCAAATTTGTTACCTATGAAATTACCTCAATTCCCCCAATCCTTGTTCATGCTAGATCTCTAATGGTCTTACGTTTGGAATTTTCTTTAGTCCACATGGCATGCACAGTCATGATTTCTTTCAGGGTTGGCAATTTTCCGGGAAATACTAGTATTTCACTGGGCAGTCGGAAATACTGGGAAATACCATGAAATACTGGGAAATATTGGGAAATACTGGAATATATTGGGAAATACTGGGAAACACTCAGATATCAGGTGGCAAGTGTATATATTTAACCTCACGGTTGTTTATCATGTTTAAGAAAACACTGGCACGCATTAATAAATATCATAAGTTGCAAACTTATGCATAAGGAACAGTCTTCTAACTGCTAAAGCAACATTACATCAGACAAAACTGAACATCCAATGAAATTCTATATTTTGTACGAGGTATGACTGGATATTTGACAGTAAATCACTGTATATAGGTATTCATGGAGTTCAGTAAATCTGTACAATTACCTACCCAATAATAAAAGGCTTTGACTAATTTCAGAACATGAAATGTAAACTTACTTCTGAGGTCTTTACCTATTGCTGTGTACTTGCTTTAACCCTTCAGCACTCAAGTCAGTGAAAAATGGCTTCTGCAGTGGTCTTGAGAAATGTCCATTTGCAGACCAAGAAGGTTTTTTTGAAAATGTATCACTTTAATGAAAGCTTGATGACTGAGCCAGTGATTCCAGTAGTAAATTTTCAAAAATATCCTTCTCTTGATCTGCAAATAGATATTTTCTATGAGAAAATTGTAATTTGCTTGAACATATTTGAGTGTTAAAGTGTTAAATAATTAATTCAGTTTCTAGTATGTTATTACATCTAAGTTAATGCTATGATGACTGAATACAATTTATTCTGAAGTAGCAGAAATGTTAAAATTGTAGTTGTTATTAAACCTAAAATCTACAGAATATGTTGAAAAAAATGCGAGTCTGTGTTTTCAATCAGTAGCATGTAATATTACAAATAGTAAATAGTACATAACATGAGTAAATAATCGAATATACCAGAATGAAATATGTTGCCATCTCAATCAGTTAATCCGCAATTAAATAACCTTGCTGCCTTTCCATTGTGAAAGCAATATCAGGCTTGTATATGAGCTGAGAGTTGGCGACAGCCTAGCTCAGTGCATTGATTTACATAGAATGCTAAGGGTAACTAAATAAACAATACTTGTAGTATTTGTATGTGCCCGCATAGTTTGCTAATCTAAGCTTAGATCTATATTTTAAATCTGAGAATTCATGGTGGTATAATGGATTTGAAATGTATGTCACAATATGTACAGCATGCTAATGCATTGTATATCAGTTTAAGTAAACCATTCATCCACCAACATTATTTGTGCAATAAATAGGTGTTGTATCTGCTATGTAGAGTTTAAAAGGTTATAGATATGTTATGATGTGCCTATATTGCCTATCCAATCTCATATGTTAAGCTTTTTTAGATATGGGCATCTATATTAGCCCATCTAATTAATATATCTAAGATATTTTGTTTAAAATTTACCACTGGAGTATTTCCAGGTATTTCCCAGTATTTCCCGCTTTTTAAATATTTCTTGTGGCGTTATTTACCGGTATTCCATGTCCAGTATTTACCGCACCGGGAAGTTGCTGCCATCCCTGGTTTCTTTGCATCGAAACCAATCCATATTGGCCTGAATGACCTCTTCCTGAACGACTAAAGATTCAAATAGTGAGTATTCAAATTGTCTATTTTTCTACGCAGATTTAGCATGGGTATATTGAGTTTCACTAATACTCTTATTACTACTTTTATATTTACAGGTGTGTACTACAAGATCAATCGTTGACGAGGACAAGATAGCAAAGGAAAAAGGAAAGAAGCTTCGTTCAGGAGTCCATCTACCAGTTATCTCATTAATAAATAAATTCTCTTCGTATACTTGGGTAGATGCAGAGTTGGAGTAAAGACCCGTGTTTGCATGCGTGCATCTGCATGCACATGCGTGTGTGTGTGTGTGTGTGTGCGTGCGTGCGTGCGTGCGTGCGTGCGTGCGTGCGTGCGTGCGTGAGTGCGTGCGTGCGTGTGTGTGTCACATAAGGACAGAACTTGGTATTGAATCTAACTGTCTTATTTAATGAGTAAAATCTTAAACTCGGGTCCTTTCAGTAGGCCTACTGTATCAAGCTCGTTAAATAGTAAATATCACTAAATAAAGTTGATTGAAAATATTGAATGTAAACTCGTTTGATCTTTGAAATCTTAGATCCCAGCCAGCAAGTCATGAACTGTGTGGACACTGTATATTAACATATTACTTGATTACAGGCTCTGCATTTGAGAGCAATGACCAGAATCTATGGCTATGGTACATCGTCTACATATGTGAATTAAATTGGATCTAGCTACTCCGATTTATTCTGGCATTTAGCCCAATATACCTTAGGAAAAACGGAGAGACAGTCAGATACAACAAGTCATAATCAATTCATTATAAAATCGATAACACATGATTGTGAAAGCATTTACCTACAATTCTGACCTATTCTAGAAGTCATCATGATCGTGACCAGATAGTGACATGACCCGATAGTGACCGAGCATTGTGGGCAGGCTCAGTCTGATCTACAAATATCAGAAATCATAGTTACGGAAAGTCCGTTGAAATTTAATTGCTGTGAATTCATGTTTCAAAGTTTCAGATCGATTCCAACACTGGTAAAATGTGATGTGAGATGGAAAGGGCGTTACATATCTAGAAATGTATCCCTCCATTATTGTGCCTCTATGCGTTGCCCTTGATGGTGCTTTATTTAAGATGGTAATCAACCAGGGGATCTTCGAGGTATCTTCTCTAGCATCTTTCCTAGAAGGTTTACAATTTCTTTGCTTTGGTGGGCGATATCTTCCAGCATTCACAATAATGCAGAACAACGCAGTCTGAGACCTTTCTTCTTAAGGTTCCTAATCATATGCACGAAATTTCATGGCCAAATGTTGTGCCTTGTAATAGCTGAAAGCCATCATATCTCCGTGGCTTATTTGGTAAGCTGATCACCGCCATCATCGATTGAGTTATAGGCATGCGTAATACATCCGCGTCGGTGGGATGGGGTGGGAGGTGTGGCGTACGGATTATGGTACACTATAAGCATCACAATGAAATCCGATAGATACCTGCATAGAGGCACAAACACAAATTAATCGTCTTTAAAAACCCGGAATCTCGTATACATGCTAGCAGGTTAATAATGGGCGCATGCATGGACCAGTATAGGTGGCCACAAATGGCAGGTGGTCACGTAATTCAACACGATTTGTCTCTAGCTTAAGGTCTATGATGGAAGCCCCCTACCGACGCGGCATTCTGTCAGATTGGCTTCGAAATAGTGAAGAACTTTCCGTGATGGCTAAGTTGAAAGTGTGGCATTGCGTTTTATGGGTGAAAGTAGGCCAATTAAAATATTTTTGTTATTTGATCCGCCATTTAATCTTGACAATCGGCTTGAAATAAGTTATTTGGGTGGCTTTAGGATACGATAGCCCCAGTGATACAGCCCCTTAAAGCTGATTTCTTAAAACAGACCGAAATGAAATCTCAGACTGTAAGTTTCACGTTCGAAAATATTGTTTGACTGCTAGGATTAAGCGACTTTCTCTTGGAAACCTATCGGGAAATGGTGCCAGTGAAATATCATACATAAGAAGTAGTTTGACTTCGCGCTTCTATTTGCAGTGTATGGTAGAGAGCAGGGACAGTTTATACTACTGGAAATGATATCAATATTCTTATATGGTATGTAATAAATATGTTGAGAAATGAACTTGAGAATTCAAAATCTACATTTCACAGTAAAGACTTCCACTATTCATTATTACAGATATTGCCCTCGAGTATTAAAATCCACTATTTGATCCAATAATCCTTCGATTACTAATATCCTTTAGTATCTATCCAAGAAGGTGTTTTGTTCTAAAATGTAATCCACATGTCATGGTGTGTACATAGAAGAAGGAGAGAGCAGTAGCCACAATCGATGACCTCCGTAAATGCTGACTATGTCACACTGTTCATTAACGTACATATTTCAAGCAAAATACCAGACAATATAATAAAGACTTGTACTTGAAACCACATGGGCCATGGAGTGGCGACAATGAGCGCATTAACCCTTTAATGAGCAAATTTGGTCTAGAAAATCAAAATATTTTCTAACTGAACGTCCGTTTTCTGGCCAAGAGAAGACTATTTTTGAAAAGTTACTACTGAAAAAGCTGGATCAGTTACCGAGGCAATTATTCCAATGATACATTTTCAAAAATAGTCTCCTCTTGGCCAGTAAATGATCATTCCTCAAAACCACTGAACACGTCGGTTTGGGCCGGATTCGTCAAGAAAAGGTTGACCATCACATGTGATAGCAACGTGAAATGTATTCCATATTGTATATGTAACGGCTTCATGAACGTGGTATTACAACCTGAGAATATGTCCATGTACATACATAACATTGCTTTTTATTTGTCCACCATGAGACGTTGATAATTGCGCTTGTATCTCCACTTTGAGGCAGATTCTTATACTTCTTACACGATTGCGCATGATCCACCATCTATGTATATAACACGATAATATGGCGTGTATGCTTATGTTAAAGGCCATTATGGTAATGCCTTCATCAAAACGTCAAAACGGCACTGTGTGTCAATGATGATTCTCAAAAGTACCAAGCTTTTGCAAAATGTTTGCTTGTTCTATTTTACTGACACGTAATACGCGATAATGTACATGACCCCCTAGCAGTCGTGGTTCATACATGTAATAATTTTATTCACGCTGGGAATAGTATGTGATATGGAATGTGTAGGATTATTACATATGGTGTCACTAAATTGACTCTAGAAAGGTAAATGACATCCACAATCAAAAACACAAGCACAAACTCTACAGCCACCACAAACACATGCACACAACAGCCATCCCGACAACAAGCACAGCAGTCAAGTTGGTGACCACGCCGAGAATGCTGGTGACACTAATGTCCTTTTTCGTGACGAAGATACCAATTATTATGATAGCATTACTATCAGAAACTCAAAATAGTGGATGATGTAGAAACACAACTGCCCAGACAGCAGTGCTTTTCTTCGTAACACGTTTATTAATTGACCTTGAGAACTTTGCGCACAGCAATGGGTGGAGAACAAATAAATAAACACAGCTGATGTTCAGCGTATGATCAGAAAACATTCTCATCTTTTAACATCTATCCTTAACTGTATCTATAGCACGTTCACTGCTGCAGACGCATTAGCAGCAAAATACAGTGATCAATGGCGGAAGGGGAACATGTGTATATTTGACTAGGATGTTGCCGACTGCCGTTAGTGTCTTAAATAACAAAAGCTTACAACAAAATCTTGACCACCATATAGAACGAGGAATGAGACATAGTGACACAGAAAATCAGTAGCAATGTTACCAATGTAACTAACATAGTATGTAATGTGCATGCGATAAACAAACAATGTACAGGGTAAATATATCGATAAACAGTTCCTACGGATTTATAACATATCTCGAATTCCAACTTTGCAAGAAAGCTTTGCAGAAAGCCGCAGACTGTGGGATGCATCAATAAGTTACACATCTGGATAATGTTACTGTTAAACCACTGTATGTAGCGCATACCTGCTCTATTGGAGCAATGGATGGTTATTCATTTAGACGCGTGGATGCACTTTGGTGGCCACTTTTTATAGGCCCATACATGTTCCATTGATGACATATTTGATTGAGTTTATTTACCTATTCTCAATAGTACAGTCTTGAACATAGATTTTCTTATCTAACTGCCTTTTAATTGATGTGATAATTAATAAAACTCTATTAAGCCTCATATATTTAATCATATCATCTCTATGCTTACGTCACATAATGGACGTTACCGGTGAGGTGGCCACGTGAAAAAATGAATATTGTTTAGTATGTTGAACAGATAGACAACACATTTTGCAATTCTTCCAAACAAACTCAGACAGCACACAATTTCCAACGGCGAGAATATCAGTATGCTCACTGTCTATTTCCAAATGCATTGCTAAATAGAATGAACATTTATTACGGTGAAACAGTGCTGTCTGTGTAACTTCTCTTAACGGTTGTTCTACTATGACGTCACTGAGCCTTGTAATTCAAGGGAGGTAATTCATGAAGCGATTTCTAAAATCAAGTAATTTATCGGCACTAAGTCGTAAAATATGCTATGCATTATCAATGGAATAACATCTATAGCATTTGGAAGGAGTTAACCCTTTAACCGTCGAATTTATTTCCAATTTTCTCAAAGAAAATGTCCATTTGCAGACCATGATACGACTATTTTTTAAGGTCTGCCACCGGAATGACTGGCTCTGTTAGCGAGCTAGTCATTCCAGTAGTAAATTTCAAAAGTAGTCTTCTTTTGGTATGCAAATGGACATTTCTCAAGACCACTGCAGAAGTCGTTTCTGGCTGGTATATCAAATGTGCTGCATTGAATAACTATGTATGACTATGTATGTATGACACATAAGATTCAGTTCTTCCTAAAATCGACCGCCAAATGACTACTAAGCAGAATATGTGGTGTAATCTGGCATATAGATGTCCTCAATGACCTATGTAAGTCAAGTAGCATGGATGAGACATTGTTTGCCGGGAGATTACACATTTCTGGAATTCTCCATCTCTACTATTATGTAATTAATATATCCTACAAGCCATCATTGTCACAACTCTAAGAGGAAAACGGGTTGTGACAAGTGCTGTGTTGTGACGAGGTAAGTAGCATCAGGAAAGACGATGACGCAAGTAATGCTGTGGTGAGTGTTGTGTCGTGCCGTGCATTGAGTTATAATATAAGAGATGACGTAACGGAAGTAGCCTCGTGGCAAAGGTATCATTGTGACGCCGGAACATTGTGATTAGAGTAGCATAGTACCGAATGTAGCCATGTGACAAAAGCATCGCATCCAAATGTCAAGGGTCATGTTCGTGCCTCCAGTGTCTTGTTCAGAACCAAGGCTGGGGCATGGTATCTTGATAACTCCAATACTGAGGGCGAAATGATAGAGTTGCTAAGTGATCTTGGTAATACTGAATATACAAGGTCGTGCTACAATATTTAATATTTAACAAGAAATCGCATATGTATCATTGCACAATAGGGCCTACTATGTTCAACTACGCCGGAATGCATCCCGAAGTTTGCAGACAATCTTACCAAATACCTTTTGCCAAAGAGAAAACGCGGCCTGTCTTTTCAGGGAGGTCCATAGACCAGTGCCATGAACAGATCAATTAGCTCATACAGGATGATTGTTCTGTTGCTGGTTTGACAGAAACCCTGCAAGCCCTGTGGAGATGGATGGGTTTGGATGGCCAATGATAATCAGAATCGCGAATGCCATGAACAGATCAATTAGCTCATACAGGATGATTGTTCTGTTGCTGGTTTGACAGAAACCCTGCAAGCCCTGTGGAGATGGATGGGTTTGGATGGCCAATGATAATCAGAATCGCGAAGGAGAACATCATGAACAGACACGTCGGATTGGTACAAAAGAGTTTTGCCAATGATGTATCACCGTTAGGACGGCCACTTCGGGAAAAAGGGCAATCCATACATTGAGGACAGCAGCGACTTGTTGACTTTGGGCAAGAAGAGCAAAGGATGTATTTCAAAAAGTATACACCATGCAGATATTGGAAGAAAACACAATATAACAGTTCTGTGGGTGTACGACTGAAGAGCAACGCAAATAGTTTTGTCAGTGGTATAATGACCAAATCAAATTACCTGTCTTCAGCACACCCAATACAAAGCTAGAATCAAGGTGCAAAGATCAACTGTCATCATTAAAAACAAATTGTACTTATTTCTCAAGGCTTTACCTTGTATGCCGGTGTGACAGGAAACCCGTGATACATTCTTTCGGCTTGAAAATCAGAAATGTCATTCATTTACTTCTGAAATCCGTCACCTCTGACATGGCTCTACATCAGACGAATTCGGCTGCCATGCGGATCGGTGTGCTCTAGCTGTTACGAAATACTCCAGATGATACTGCTAAAGTGTTTGATCGTGCTGTGATTGCAAATGTGCTCAGACCAGTGGGGTGGGGGCAGTCGAACGTTTGCTGATTATGCCCAGTAGGTATTTATGCCATACATTACATCCCAGCATGCGTGTCATGGATATATTGAAGCTTGCCTAAAACAATCAACTAGAGAGCGCGAGTGCAAAATGGACACGCACTAGGCTTAGTACTTTCGGGGGCTATTCCAATAAGCTGACAAAGTTTCCTCAAGAACGGCCAAAACAAGGTAACAATGTTTCATTATTTACCTAAGTGTACTTAGGAATCCCATACCATTGATAACATTCTACCAACCAAAGCTGTTATGCTCTAACATGGTAAGAGGACTGTTTAGGAGGCAGGTTATGTGTGGTCACTGATTATAATCAATATGTAATAAATCGTAGAGCATGCTTAATATTGTCAGGACATTCAGGACATATGTTAGCTCGATATATCATGATATGTTCAGCACTACATATAGTGATACTTTCAATACTCGTAGTGTGCACCACTACTAGGATTATTACATAGCTACAATTAGAAGCATGGGATGTGAGTCATGCCCTATTGATATGTTAGCCAAATATTCTTCAGTTTTGATTTGCACAGTACAGATAATTTGTACGCATGATATTTTAATCTAAATATGATAGCAAAATGGTGAGCAAAATTAGGAAAAGAAATACGCGCAGATACCCGTGTGATGCGTCAACATGCATGTTGTTCTGGCACTAATCAGACTTTGTCAACAACTTTGTTTGAAATGTTACAGAAGTAAGAAAATGCATTTATAGCCAGTATGGGGTATTTGATTTGAAAATCTATATTCCTTTGCTAAAAATTGTGTTTCTATCTTACATAAAAGCCACATTTTTGACAGTTAAATGATTATTCGGCGACTAGGCATTGAAAAATTATAGAATGATTATTATTGATAAAGATACTCATGTCATATAAGACTCTTTGACAAAGAATATTGATTTAAACAACACAATGTCGTTTGTATATTGAGTAGAAATCAGATATCGTAACGTAAGAGTCTTCGAATGGTAACGATATTGAAATCCATAATGAGCATCATATGACGATAATGATAATGACAAATATGGAATCCGTGGCCTGGGAAATGCTGACTTAGAAACTGAGGTCATGTTTCTATTTATCTAGAAGCTGAAATATTGGTACACATAGCTTTTCCAGGTGGTCATTCTGAAATTCAAGATGGCGGCCAGATATTCTGATGATGGCGGTGGGTACTTCCTCCTAAATAAATCTCCATATCTTAGCGGACAAGTGTGCGAAATTTCTTACTTCTGTCAGAAAATGCAAAATTTGTCCCGTAACCACTGTACTATTATTAGAAAATAAAATAACCGAGCTAATACACAGTCCGTATGGAATCAATATAATCGTAGAGCCATTCGTATTGTTGTATAGCCTATGAGCTACTACACGTTCGCTCACTATGTCTTGCTTGGTGAAGTTAGTCCTACTTGACCATGTCAGTAAGTGATAAGCAATCATATCCAGGCAATGCTAAATGACTATTTTAACAGCGTTGTAACCCTTATCTCCTCCACCCATGCATGTAGGCACTTACCTTCGCCTTTCACCTATGCTGATACAGTTGCCATTGTATACAGTGCCGAATTCACATTTCCGTTTTTCCGGAAGTTATAGCTGATATTTAGTACACCGTGCACTTGACCTCTTGCTTATATTCAAAGCAGTAAGAAGACAATTTATCTAAATGTTTAGACAGCAGTAACCTTAGTATAAATGTATGTGTAGCAGGTAGCCTTATCACAGGGCTTATCAGAAATCAGAATAAGTCTGGTTCATCCTGTCTGAAGAGATTGCAAATATGAACTGTTAATATTTACTCAGCAAAGCGCAATCTATGATAATTCATCAAGTCAGCCACTTTATCTCTCGTGTGTGAGGAAATGAATGGCTTGTTCAGAGGTCAAGATACTGGCATAGATAGGAAATTAGGTATTTATTGGCATGACAAATGCATAATTATTATAAACAGTCAAGACTTGTTACAAATATTCACACAGATTATCAACAAATGGTGATGGGACGTAAAGTCTGACAAAATATTGGCCCACAGGATTTAACTTAGGTTGAAATAAAAACTGGTAGCACGAATAAAATATTTCTTAAATAAGTTGGTTTTCAGACAATTCCTTGGCCGAAAACCCGAAATTATGTGGATCGTCAATTAGTGTAGCTCTTTCCCTCTCTCGCTCTCTCTCTCTCTCTCGCTCTCTCTCTCTCTCTCTCCCTCTCCCTCTCCCTCTCCCTCTCCCTCTCCCTTCCTCCCCCCCTCTCTCTCTCTCTCTCTCTCTCTCTCTCTCTCTCCCTCCCTCTCTCTCTCTCTCTCTCTCTCTCTCTCCTCTCTCTCTCTCTCTCTCTCTCTCTCTCTCTCTCTCTCTCTCTCTCTCTCTCTCTCTCTCTCTCTCTCACTCAGCAATATCCGTCTATTCAGAGTACCTAAGACAATCAGAGATGTAATGAGCAATATTCACAACACGTTGTTCAGCGAGGGTGTGACAATGTTAAAATGCAAAGACCATTTAACCATGGCTTGACAATCTGATTTGGCATCGAAATGCTCTCAAATATGGAAGAAAAGTACTCCTTAAACTATATTATATGTACCGCCCGTACTTATTCCTTCAGATGCCGGGATGAGTTGGTCTTGATTTTCTCTTTTGTAAAAGTGCATCCGGAAAATTTACTGGTCAACCACTTTAAGAAAAAGCATGTGGCCAATGAAATTGCTAGTCGTCTCCTTTCAGAAGAGTGAACAAGATCGCAAGAGTATTTTGCTTCGCGTGAACATCAATGTTCGTTCTATTGCCTCCATGATAAATTAGATTGCCTATTTCTCGCAGAGAGAGAAAAAGAGAGTTGATGGCTTTTGACATGCAACCTCTGGTAACCTGTTTAACCAGTTAGAATTCGATTATATATCCTGTAAAGCAAATACATCCTTTTGCCTTTTAGCTGAAAGCATATAAGCATATTCAGGCACATACGCGCATCAACGTATGAATATGAATTAATACAAGCGCATGTAGATACATGTAAACAGATGTTTCAATTCTCACGTATCCTGTCATGTATTCTTCAGAGGCAAAATCAGGCGTCTTACTCTCACCACAGCATTGCGTCATTGTACTAAAGCCGTCTAGACCTGCCTATCAATCATGAATGTGTATATCGAATTCAGGTGATGAGATTGCAAATGTTAATGATAATCCCAACCATTTATTTATTTATTTACATTCCAGAGATATTGCCGCCCATGCTCTATACCTATATAATACAGCGTGGAAAACACATGTTGAACAATGTGGACTAATATAGAATTGTAAGTAACCAGAATTATGCTAATTATAATAATCTTATTATAAATGTAACTAAATTCGTTCAGCGAAAAGGTGAGCAGTTCTTGCATAGTTCCAGATATATTTCCTGAACTACATAGGTGATCTCAAATTCGATATATAAGAAAAGCAAATGTGATGCAAGTTAATATTGTCAATTATTTAACACCACATTAATATGCATCGATTGAACGATGTAAGTAAAGAACACATGATTGCTGATACTCTAAATCTCTTATAAAATCATCGTCTACGATGTTGTCGTGGATTTCATCTGGTGCATGTGGATGGCTATAAAAGGTCCTTTCTTCACTTATAGCGGCTAATTATACCAGGGGCAATCCATTATGTTTTATTACCATCTAGCGTTGTGCCGCATATGAATGAACCAGTTACTTATTTCCATGGTTCCTATGCAATTAGTAATAGTGTGAGAGCTAATGCAAATACTACTACTACTACTACTACTACTACTACTACTACTACGACTACTACTACTACTACTACTACTACTACTACTACTACTACTACTACTACTACTACTTCTTCGTCTTTCTTTCCTTGAATGAACAGGCCAAGTATGGTGTCATGGGGTGAGAGAATGTATTCTAAGCAGTAGAACCTACTGGCAATAGGGCTTTACATCTAAATTGGATTCACTTAAATGTCATATTGTGATGAACACGGAAATGCAACATTTGACGAACAAATTGGATATTAAATTGGATATATTGTAGATGGATTGGTCTTGCTTTAGCATATTATCGATCAACAAGCGAGGGAATTTGACATTCATGTTAAAGTATGCGAGTAAAATTGAAGCAAGAAAGTAGCTATACTAAAACATATCTAGAAATACAATACAGAAAAGGAAACAAACTAATTCTAGTGGCATAATTAAATATTTATTTGAACAAACATGTTGATAAACCTTTTTCTACCGCCACAATAATTCCGTAATGCGGACATCAACACCTAACAACCGGAAGATAGAAGCAGTATCTTAAAGAAATTAGTACACAGTTTTAAAAAAAACCCGCCAGAAAACAGGGAGAGAACGTGGAGATTATATAGAACTGCACAGTTTTTCCATTCCTATTTCTATTGAATATGGGCGACATCAAATTAATAAGGATGTGATCCCAGAGCAAAGCCCAATATGCCAAGTATTAAGAGTCACTCTCACCATAGCCTTGTCTCGTATTTCTGCAGCAGAATAAGCAATACTACCTGTCTTATACACACACACATCTCTCATGTAGGTAGGTTTAAGGCACAATAACCACCAGATGCAGATATAGGCCATTCGTAACGTGGCAATACATTTAATGTCAACTACAGATTAGCATTGAAGACATAAGATCATTCGAGAATGTCCGAAATCAAACTGCCAACCCCCTATACCTACCCCTATGGCATTCCCAAGAAAATCTAAAAATGCATATACGTTAATTGATGAATTACTCTGTTGATTGCAATAATCATTCGTACCCGGGGCAACAGGTTTTCACATGTCATAGGTAAAGTCCAACACCTATCTCGTCTGACGATCTCAATCCTTGATGTATACGTTTAAAGACGCAGCTAACATATACCTAATATATAATCCACACCACCGTGTGTGTTGCTGTGTGTGTTGCGTTTGCCATTTTTGTCATCGCCATCATCGACAATCTGATTATTTCCATTTCTATCAATTTCACATCTCATCGGATAATTCCTCATAAAGATGGAATTGATTACCTCCCATATTTAATATCACGTTGCTTATTTTGAAAACAATTTGTTAGATGGTTATATTCCTAATTGTAGATACGAGTCCTAGACATGGCGAGAACACAATTATAGCGCGTTGATTAGATGTGATTTGAAAATAAAGCAATGCCAAGAAATACGACCCTATATAGCGAGGATACAATCTCGCAATTTATTACAGATCCTTTGCAAATGTAGAAATAGAACAAGACAATCACAATCTCAAACTTTTATTTCAAACCCCATTTGCTGTTTATAGAATCTGATCAAGGAATAATGACCAATTCATAACTTTATGTCATTCCTGAAATTGGTCATGAAATAAGGAGACATGTTGTAACATTTTCGATAATGCGCATCGCATAAGGCCATACTTAATAAGGAATCATTACATTACTGCCATCAATGTGCCATTGGGTGCTACATAAAACTTCATAAAGCTATCTTAACCGCGATTCAGGGTGTCTCAGTGTATAATTCAGATCACTTTTAAGCGTGCATCGGTGTTCCTAATCAAAACTGTGATATATACGTGCGGTATGGCCAAAGCAGTAGCAGCTCTTACCAACAGCATGCCGAGAATAGGTAACCCTCCACTCGCCTGTCCGTAAAACTGAATCATGTACACAGACAGATCGTATGAAAACTATCAATCATTGTTATATGGTATATGGTTTGTATTTATATATAGTAAACATGTAGCATGCCAGCCAATTAATGGCAGTTAGAATCAAAATTCATATTATGGAGATAGCTTCTAGTTTGACATTCATTTTGATATGAAATAGCTACATAGGATTTGCCCTGGGATGTGTGGAAAAGAGGCAACATTGTCTCAGCCTACGAGACAGGAACGTATCTCGCAGTGTGTCGGCATTTGCTCGCTAGTGGTCTAACATGACACACAGCTATAATGAAGCACTAGCCACTTGGCATGCAAACACTTTTTGGCTTCAATAAGCATAAATGGCAGCCCAGATAATATGCAACATCCCTGTTTTGGACCAATGGTTGTCCAACATATGTCATGACATTGCCATTCCACAGCACTCTGCCTTTCCATTTTAGATGGCATGGCGGCCGGACAATATTCTGCCGATTGGTCTAAAATTTGAATTGTTGAATTTCAAACCCACTGTATAGTTTCACTATATCAAGACCTCTAAGAAACAGTGTTATTACCAGCATACATATTGTAGTTATTTTTCGTGTCTAGTTATAGCTTTCAATTGTTATCTAGCATAAAAAATATGTTATTCACTAGCCAAATTTTTCCAAGATGGTTGGGGAAGCTGTATTAAGGAGGATTTAGACATTGATAATTGTATGATAATATCAGATATCCGTACATTGCTCCTGAAGTACTCTGCACCACTCTGCGCCAAACGTTAGCTGCATCTGTTCAGTATTATATAGCTTTACCATCACATATACACGTTTTCAAAATTTGTGTCAAGTGAGCTTGAGAATAGTAGTGAAATTTATTTACATCAAATAAATGACGGACACGATTTGCTTTTTGTGTGAACAGTCGTGGTCGTTGTACCATTTCAATAACCATAGCTCTACGTTCGGGAAATGCATCATTGCATAAACCTGATGTATACTACAATCTAACTATCTAAGCGATACATAGTGAACATTCAGCAGATCATCTGCTTATCTATGCAATTTGAAATATATATGCCATACTGCTCTTACTGCACCTTCCACCATACCGAGGATAAACCATACAGAAACATAATCGAGGCAAATAGTGATATCTACTGATATTAATCGTTTTGAGTACATATTAATATATTGTTATCATTGTACTGAGCTCTCAAAATTGGAAAATTGCAAGATGTGTTATAGAAAATTTGGTGTGAAATCATAGATTACAGACAATCGCCCCGACAACCTAGGTGGCTCGATGAGGCTCACGGATATGTGCTCACTAGTTACGGAACAGATTCAATTACACCTGTCTAGATAGTGTACACTCCAATATTATCTATGATATCTCCACACTGCGTGTCATCATATTCTAGTCGAAATAGACAGTCAATCGCTTGATGCAACTTAATATCCTATGATAAGAAGCTTTCATGTCTGATTACCTAGTTGTATATGTAATGACAAGAGAGCTTGTTACAATGGATACAAGTTAAGATGCCATAAAATCGAGAGACAATGGCTGATCAATTGCAATGTAATCCGCCGTGAAGACGATCTCAAACAATCAGTTCTCTAATGAGATGACACCAATGGCGGACATTGCCGTCACATCAAGGGTGGGCATACACTATGAAATCTGTGCTGCGAACAGCATTAAATGTCGTAGAACCTTTGTCTCTGCGCTTGGTACATCATTAAGTTTCAGAAACTATGTGGTTGCAAGTGATCAGCCATCAGATTTCGAAAACTATGTGTCTTCGTGTAAGTCCCCGAGAGGTTTCAGAATCTATGTGTATGTTCGTGATACCGTAAGACGCGTCTGAATCTGGGTGTCTGTCCGTGAGAATCGAAAAGGTTTCAGAAGATTTTGGTCTGAAATTTAGTTTGTTTGCAGATTGTCTGTATACTTTGGATCTTAGATTGCTATTCTGGTGATCACGTGTGACTGTTTTTTCTGGGTGGAAGGCCTAGAATCTTCTTGTTGTCCAGCTGTAATTTGTTATTTTCAAACTTTCTCCAATCAGTTTTATCAGCTGCAAAAATTCTATGCTCGTTTAGGTTCTCTTTCCGCTTTTTGTGGCCATAGATTACTGTATATTAGGTATAATCAGAAAACACTTATCAAGTTAGTGTTATGGTGTCAAAATTGGATGACACCCAGTACATCCGGGATTATTTCATTATTTCCGGGTGGGTTTTCTCATCTCATATTAGAAGAGAATATCTAAATCTTGAACATCGCTGTTGAGTTATCCTCACATATAGTGGAACCACAATACATGGTTTGTAAAGTGACGTTCACGGGAAGTTTAATGCCACTAACTAATAGTGGGTTCAGACTGACTCCTGTAAGATTCAACAAATTCTGTGGCGAAAGTATTGTTTCCGAGGTTTTACAGCACACATCCAATATTATCAACAAATTGTGCTTAAGCTTGTGCATGGTATAATGCCACCTGGTTACCTGATAGACGATGATTAAGAGATGACTAAAATATGTGTGATGCTTTGATTAATCAGTAATGTCTCTGAAACAACTGTAAGCATATTTCCCATTTATTTTCTTTGAAACAAGGATTGGGAAACATCTTCGTTATATGATGAAATGTTTTAGAAAAAATGGTTCGGAAAATTTTGAAACAAATTTTCAGAAGCATTTAGTCTATCAGCGCCTTTAGCACACATGCAAGCCTAGCAAACTTTCTAAACTGCTCCTTCGCAAATTACACTACTTATCTCCCCTCTTCCAGTGTTAATTCGCTAGCAAATACACCAATAACAGCTATGAACGAGAGGTAGGCTTAATTCATATATTCCGCAAAATGCGTTGGTCTTGGGCCAAATTACGATGCTTTTGAATGTGTGGTCTGACACCCATCGCTATCTACCACAGCAATTATGGATTAACCAACAACATGTCTTTTGATAAGACCTTTTGATGGAGAACAAGTTCGCCATTTGATATGGATAAGTTTTCATTTAATGGTTAATAAAATAATATTAGAATAAAAATAATAATAATAAACTTACAATTTTAACTATATATTACAATCAGCGAGCGAGTAATTAATATTTCATAAGAATCGTAGTCAGCAAGAAAATTATTAATCTCGTTTCTTATGCTTGGCCGCCCTTGCTCTCAAATATTAATTGAGGAAAGAGTACAAATCAGGCAGACATGAGGAATACGCGTAATATGACGCCATGCACTTAGATGAAAGGATTACTAACACCTTGATGCTGTAGAACTGTAACAGCTGGGCAAAATAGTGATGGTACTATCTGAGCATGCGGAGTATTCCAGAACTTGGCACATACTCATGGCCATTCAGTACTGCAAGCAACAATACCATGCAAGTCAGGTCATCCGCCCTTGTGATAGATTATGTTCTTGTTTCAATGGCTGATATGGTCATCATACATCGAGCTGCTGCTCGTCCAATAATCTCGATGTTAGTGTAAATATTAGCATAGTTGAAGACATAAATCTAACTTGTCACTCATAATTATTGCAGGACGTGTACTGGACGAGTGCTGATGCATTCACACCAAGCTTATATTATAGTCGATCAAAGTCAACTATGCCAATAGTATCTGTTATTGGATTACTTGAGAGAAATATAAAACAATAATTGGGATTCATTATATCTGCGTGATTGCCAGGATCAATAATATAGAATCTGTCGCTGGAGATTGAACTATTCTCCATAATCAATGCCTCTAAAGCACCAACCGGGAAGATAAGCAGACGAGATAGGCGGACACAAAAATCAGAGATGATAAAATAACTCAGCTTACTCGCTTTAATTAGTAGTTTTTAGAAGTTGGCCATAAATGATTAAAAAAGGGGGAAGTTGTGTAGGTGCGTAAATATGTTTTTAATGTCTTAGAAAAATATGGATCCACATTCTCTGATAGGAGAGCATGCATTATGCCTTATGACTGATGTAGGTGACACATATTGATTTTTCACTGATTTTGCAGAAGAGATCGTTCACTTCCATATAGTACAACAATATATATATATATATATATATATATATATATATATATATATATATATATATATATATATATATATATATATATATATATATATATATATATATATATATATATATATATATATATATATATATATATATATATATATATATATATAATGATTGCTAAATAGATACTGGCTCTTCGGTCCCCTAAAGTTAAGATATCTATTTCTGAAAGTACTGATGGGTGCATCACCAGTATCAAACGATGCACATTTTACAATAGAGCAAGAATCTCTGCGACCTGCTTCAGCAAGATGCCATTATAGCTGCACGCTCCCGCACATCTCACATGATTTGCCTATATTCAAACCTACAGCTAGCAACTGTTGACAGATTCCAACAACATATATGGTCTAACACTCATGTACATTAGCCTCATGTGCCAATTCCTAGTTCATACAAGCGCCACGTTACAAAGAGGTATGAACAAGTGAATCCGAAAACTGTTGAATAGCATCATTTCCGGATTGAGCAAAACCGTTTGATGCGTTTTCACTATGGAATGTCATCGTGATATGCTTCACCTTTTCCCAACTCTACTGCTTTCCATCGCAAATGCATAGTAAGTTTTAAGATAGCATCGCTCTGCTGATTTGCATTATGTATGTCGTGTCTACATCATGAGCAGTGTGAGTTGGCTTGTTTAATATATGGACATTAGATATTAATTTTATGCCCTTATTGTATATAAATATATGACATATATGTCCTCCATCTGTGAAGGCATTATACCATAAATTGTTTATGGTGTATATTTAGCTGTCCGAAGGTAGTTCATAAATATAATATTAGTAATGAAACTGAATTTGAAGGTGAAATTGAACTTGTATTATCAATCATTACATTTACGCATCTATTGCCATAATCCAGTTCATTACATTAGTATTGCTGGCACACTAAGGAAGAGTGAATCAGAATACAATTTGTCATATTGAGAACTTGTCTGCATTCTGTACACACTTATCGACGCAATCAGTGAGCAAATTGCCTTGTCGCACTTCACCTCAGATTGATGCATTGCTACCCAAAAAGCATCATTCATTTTAGCAGTCAGCCTATATTACCAACACGCACAGATTGATCCTGAGACTGGCTTATTGTGAGCTCTCAATCACGATATGTAGCTCAGAATACAGCAATCAATCACGCGATATGTTTGACATCGACACGCCTGTTGGAGAGTCATGTTACCAGAACAAGGAGATCTCAGCAGTGGCTAAATGCCACTGGTCTATAGAGGTTGGCAAATAACTGCGAATACGAGAAATACAGCAGAAATAAAGAATATAAACTTAGCTTGAACCTCGAATGTACATTAAGCATTGTGTGGAATATTTACTAGCTTCACTATTTCTATTTCCGTTTAGATCGTAGGACATTAAGTTTAGTAGTAGTAGGGCCAGAGTCAAAATGATTCCACCGCCCTCAATTCACAGCCATTCGGCGATCCGAATAGGAATAGGAATAGGAATTTGAGTTATGTGATCGTGGTTGGTGTATGCCTCTAGATGGTGTTCTCCCGGACATTAAAGGCTGTGACGAATATAAAACTCCCGTGCAGACCCCACATGTCCGGGAGAACCTCCTCAGGATACCGGCCAGTGGCCGGCCTCTCTCTATTCTGACCGGTATCCGTAGGAGTTCTTTCTATCTGTGGGGTTTTGGGGTTTTTTTTACCTATCCTACCTATCCTACCTATCTTTTGTTCCTATCCTACCTATCCTACCTATCTCTTTTGTACCTATCCTACCTATCTTACCCTGTTGCTATTCCAGCTGGCTGGTGGTACTTTGACCCTGCACTGGGTGGTGTCGCAGTGGGTCTACCCTGGCCCTAGTCGTATCTAGTCTTTTTGAGCAGATTTGAACCCCAGTCTGCAGCCTGGGACTGCTATGCAATTCGATGACTCTGTCGGCTCTATTGATAGACCTACCACGACACCGTTAAGATCTCGACTCTTAGTAACTTTATCTCTGTGCATGAGTTGTGAAATCGCTGTTAGGCGTTATCGCGAAGTGACATCAATATCTAGAGTGAGTCGAGCCTGATAGCGCAGATAGGTAGAGTGAAGGTCACCAAGAAGGCTAGTCAGACCATATTCCTCATAACACCTGAGCTACGGTTTCTCGATGTGCTGAACTACCTCGGGCCAGGAGTCTCGTACGAGGTATGGGTCAAAGCTTACGGGTGTACACAGTAGAAGAGCTGGTTCCCATATGAATGGTTTGACACACATGAGAAGCTCAACTATTCAGGGCTTCCTGACTAATCAGCATGGACATCTAAGCTCAAGGGTGGCTACCTCTTGACGCGATCAGAGTGGGAACAGTGTAACCAGACAACCAGCGAGCATGGAATGTGGACATTTGCCAACTGGCTGCCATACTACAACAACCGGAACGGCAGTCCATTCATCGAAGCCCTAGAGCAGATGCGGGAGTTCTACACAGAACGAGAAATAGACATCCTTAAAGATGTGGTGTCTCTCCCAGGTGTGTCACTGCAGTACCTCCAGTGGAACCGCTCAGCACACGCCAGATGTTAGCCTCTATTCAACGGGCAAGGAAGCCTACGAGATGCTGAAGGGTGATGTTGTTGGACGTCCCAGCATCGTGTTCACCAGATACAACGAGGCTGATGTGGCTCGAATCCGCCAGAGTTAGCGTGTCTGCCAATGTCTACTCTAGCAGAGTACCAGGCTCATAAGCGAGACTGGCTAGCTTGGGACAAATGGTCTGGATGGACTCCGGGACTGTTCAAGCTCGAGTTCGAAGGCTTTCATGGTATCGCTCTCTGCTCCAAATGCTACTACGTGGAGAGTACAGCTGCAAGTAAGTGCTCGGCTAAGGGAATGTCAAAGCAGCAGAATGAGGTCTCTTAACAGAGGTTCTACAAAGTCCTACATGGCGGGGTGGACACAGCTAAAAACCGAGGCCTATGCATGCGCAACCAGGGAAGGGTGATGTATGAGTAGGAAAAACTCGGACTCTCCGCTTACTATGATAAGCGCCATGTGCTGCCAGATGGTGTCCATACCGAGCCCATCGAGTATCATGTTAGCACCCTAGGGGTGGTAGCTGTGTGTCAGCAGGGACTAGCTGAAGCTCTTCTATGGCAAATGGTCGCCTAGGCACTCCGTGCTGGCATGCCAGGTAGCACAGTGTAGGCTGCCCCTCCGCCTCCACATACCTGTCAAGCCTGTGAACATCTATCGACTAGTTAGGGTCTGTTGCGTGCCGTCGACCACCTTACAGCTCAACATACTCAGACAGGTACCGAAAAAGAGCATCGGGTGGTAGGCACTCCTCTAGAGCTGTGACTAGCAATAGCAGAATGTCTGATAGCCTCTACCGGCTTCTTCTCGATTAGCATAGTAACGTCGGCATTGGATCGCTCCATCACAGCAGGCAGCCCTCTCACCCATACTCTAGAATGTTCACTCGGCGCGGCCATTTCCTAGGCGTATTGCTCTGCCAGTGTCCGATTCCACTGCTCAATGATGGCCTGGGCACCATGATGAACTACCTCGCCTCGCCTAACTGCCACACCGTGTTTCCGCATGAGGGCTGCAGTCTCACCTCTGAACTCCTTACCCTCATCCACCTGCAACAATTCCGGCCACTGGAGTGGATTTTCCGACGCCTCGTAGACACCCTGGAATGCCTGGGCCACCTGGCCAGCTGACATGTTCGCATATGAGCAGTACTGCAGCCTTGTATCTGCTGGCGACATCGACGATGGTGAGGGCATACATGTAGGTCTTACGACCAACTGAGTCATGTGGAAGGAATAGAACATCTGCCTCGTGAACTCTGTTCAGGACAGTTTCATCGAAATGGGCATGCCTGATGTGCCGTGGGCGAGGTCTGTATATCTGCCACATCGCCTAGCAGCTGAGCCACTGGCTAACTGTCTCCAATGTGAAGTAGTGGCCCTTGCGACGTACAGCCTCGAGTAGTTGAGGGGCTCACAGTAATATCCATCAGGCTGATAGTAGAGTTCCTCAAGAAAGACGGTTGATAAACTCCCGGATTTCATCACTGACGTCCACTCCCATCCACAGCCTGGGTGAACTCTAAACAGACGAACTGATGGCCGTCATTCATTCGACCATCACTGAAGACCTCCTCAAACACCTCCATACACTGGCGTCTAATCTCTGCTGGATCCTCACTGAACGGTAGCTTATCGACAAAGGCTTGCCAGTTAAGGAACTTAACCAGGTCGTACAGAGACGCCATCCTTAAATAGTACGGCTCGAATGTTCAGTGGCCCAGATGGCCGCGAGTGCTATGGCAACATATGGTAGCCAAGGGCCTGTGACTCTGAAGAACGTACATACTCCTGAGGCGATGGCTGGTATGGCTTCAGAAATCTTCTCTACACCATGGAGAGCATTGTTGGCAATCTTGCGGACCGTCTCGCCAGCCTTCGTTGTGAACAGAGTGATCAGAGCCCTAACTGCTGCCTGCATACCAATGGAACCTTTTACGTAAGTGCGATAGATTCCGTTCACTGTGTGTACTAGCTTGCGGGATTCAGGCTCTACATCATCATACTCACCACCGACATCGTAGTCTGCATCATAATCCTCATCATCATAGTCCTCCTCATAGTCCTCATCATTTATATCCTCGACTGGATCTTCATAAGCCTCTGGTTCATACGTCGCTCTGGCGATCAGTTACTGGGGGACAGCTATATAGTAGCTTTAAACTGTAGTCTATAGCATGGCATCCACAATCTTGAATGCGGGCGTGTTTGCCTTAGCGAACTGGGGACTCAGCTTCGCTGACAAGAAGGCGGCAGAGGCCGAGCATAAGCATCATAACCAGGCGATGGAGAAGCTGTCTAAGGAGAAGTTTGAGTAGAGCAAGGCACTCGAGCATAAGCGCCAGAAGGTGGCACGACGACGCCAACTCCGAGCTCAGGCCAACCCGAGCATCAAAGAGGCAGATGAGAGTCTCGATGAGTACTACGAGGGTGTAAAAATATCTGAGCCAACCCTCGACTATGAATCATCGACAGGTCAGAAGACAGCAGAGCTTATAGTAGTGGTGGCAGCTGCAGCTGTGACGACAGGAATCGTGCTCTATGCACGCTCAAGCTGAATAACGGATGTGTTCGACACGCATACCTTAGCATAGCCAAAGTAAAGTACTGTTACACCTAATGGGCGAGTCCCAGCTATGAGGTTTCCGATGTTGAAGCTGAGCCGGTTGCCATGATTAGGTGGGATGTCCCTGCCCCCAAGGTGGTGACGGCCCTCGAGTGCTGACTCGAGGTCGTTGCTTCCACTGGTTAGTCGCAGAAGCGCATATGAATTAGCCAGCTCGCGTACCTCACCAAGAACATTGGTCCCAGCAACCACAAGCTTGAAGTCATCTAGCTTATCTACCTACTGGAAGGCTCCTCCCATCTGAACCAGGACCGCAACAATGACACAGTCCGAGCATTCATCGTCACATCTGCGAGCTGCTCAGTGTACACCCGGAGGAACAGCCTATCTTGCATGCCAGACAGATTCACGTGTGTGTTCTCGAGGAGGGTTAAGAGTGGAACTGCCATGGGCCTCTCGACACCTGCCTGTAGTTCGAATTCCGTGAACCCTCATTGCACCCCACATCGTAGTACTCCTTTCCAATCGCATAGAAGGTTGGTCCACGAGCCAGCGGACCTAGGACTCAGTACTCATCGTTCACATAGGTGGTGTCCATGGTGCTGTTGCTATGCACGATCTCCCACCTGTTCAGAACCTGCGGGAGCTCTACCGTCTGTTCTGTTGTGCTCTGAAGCTTGAACTCGAGTGTCATGCTCTTGATCTCGTGGATCTGTGCCGACATTGCAAAGTCGATGTACTTCCCAGCAGCGGACAATGGGTTCTCATCATGTATACGGAGTCGAATGACCATCAGGCGGCCCTTCCGAGGATCAGTGCGGTGCAATGTCGCTGGTTCAATGGCCCCATCTGCATGTTGCACAGACTGCAGCATGTTTAAGGTCTAGGTATATAGAGATTTTAAACTGCTACTATGTACGGTAAAGTTCTCCAGCAGATTGTCTATAGGCAGCAGGACAATTCGGCACGACAGCCACGGCATGCACTGTCCCACTGTGACAGGATCTGAGGATCTTCGTGACATCAACATTACCCACAAGCGAGCCAAGGTCACATCTCCGTCTGATGCGGAGTAACTGGCCGCCATAGAGGAAGGAGCACCAGCTCGTAGTACAAAGGAACTCCTAACTCGGATACTCCACTGGAAGTTTGACAGCACCCAGGGCAGGGCGCTCAACCTACTGGTGGCCCAAACCAACAGTCCTGTTATTCTAGCTCTCCAAAGGGTGAGGGTCGAACCCACAGATCTACCAACGGTCGGGAAGTGGGCTGCTGTATTTAGCCTCCAGAGCCAGGAACAGCGAGATATACTGGATAGACTCCAGTCTGGAGCAAATAACTACTTCAGGGAGGAGGTCAGTGCCACTGTAGCAGAGAGCCATGACACCGTTCATGCAGAAGGTACTCAGGAGGGGCTCACTGTTGGCTGCAAGGAGGCTGTTGAGCACATCTTCAACGAAAGAGGGCACAGGAGATTGGACAGTAATCTGCCAGCATTTCTGAAATTCCCAGATAACTACCAGGACTACCTCTTTAAATCCGCTCGCAAGTCAGATGCTCATCGTGCATGGACAAAGTGGATCTTCCATGAGAAGTTCCAGAAGAAGAGAGTCCCCAGTGGAGAGAGTTTCAGCAACAGGCTTCTGACGAAAAACAGGCTTCTGACAAAACTGACGAAGTTCCTCAAGCTTCTGACTAGGTTCCTCAAGCTTCTGACAAAGCTCCTCAAGCATTTGAGGAAGTAGCGGAGATCTCGGACGAAGTTCCTCAGCCTTATGATGAATGAAAGAAAAAGTTGCGGCAGCCGCGACAGTCTGTCAGCGATGGCACGTAGAGCAAGCTAGTTTCCTGGCTGGATTCAGCTTGTAGGTGAAGGTCTGCGCCTTTTCCAGAGATGGCTTGAAGTGTGACAGCTCACCTGTCTGCTTGTTGCTGAAGATGAAGCGGTACAGATCAGCTGCCCTCTGTACACCTGCAATGAAGTCCCCTTTGGTCTCCTTGATGGTTAGGCTGTCGTATATGGTCTCGAGCATGGCACATCCATACAGAGCTGAAGTATAGCAACCAGGCACTGTGGCGAATGTTCTGAAAGAGGATGAAGACAGTTACCTTTGTGTGCCGGATGCACCTGGTGATGTTGGTGAGGTAGGTGACTGTCTTCTGGTCCATTGCAGGGTCATCGATAACTAGAACAAGTGGTTCTGTCAGTCAGGCTGTTAGCAGCCTCTTAATCAGCGCTTGCAGGTTCTGTGTCTTGGTGATTGGGCCATTGTACCATTGATCATTACTGTCAACCGCCTCAGCGGTGGAGTCAGACACCAGAAGGATGTATTGAGAGTGTAGATGTTCAGCTAGGAGAGCCCGCAGCAAGATGTTTTCCCATGTCCTGATGGGGCAATGATCAGCACCACCTGGCCAGCTTCAGCCGGCCTGCTGTCGAATGGTACAGACATGCGTGCAGAGGATGGTTAGCACTGGGTCGGCGGTAGCCTCGTCTATATCTGGGAGACTATACGGCAGTACTTCCTGCACCAGCTCTTTCGCCTGCAGAGCGTGGAATCCTGCACATACGGTGGATACGAAGGATCCGATGGAGGCATCAAACATGAAATCCCAGCAGCAGCTGAGAAGATAGCGTAGAATGCCTGTGTCAGCACCCACAGTGTCTAGTAGATACATGGACGGGAAGCCAGGACTATCCTGTTGTCTTAAACGGCAAAGTAAAGAACCCCGACTTCTTCACCTCTGGTTGCTGGAGGCTGGTGGTAGCACCCTTTTTGCCATCGACAGTGATATTGCTCAGGCTGATGGTGCCTATATTGAGATTCTCTCCATCCTGTTGGAATGAGCTCCGCGATTTCAGGAGATCCTTAACCAGGTCATGTGCAAATGGCTCAGCCATAACCTTGATGGCTTCAGCCTCATCGACTCTGAGCATCATCGCCCTCTCCTTGATGCCCATCCCCTTGTATACAGTCTTGGCCTTGTTAATGGCTGATTGTCCTACCGTATCAGTGTTCCCGATGAGATCTCGGGCTGGGATGGTACCTCGGATCTCCCACGGGTCTCCCTTCTCATCGGAGTATAGGAAGGAGATAGGGGCAACTGTGTCCTCTGAACCGAGGCGTGCCTTGCCCATGTGAGCAAGATCGCATAGCTCTTTACTTTCTAGGGGTGTGAGTGACAGAGTCCGGGTGTCCGGGTTGGTACTCAGGAATATTCATCTCTCTATTGAGACATCTTAAACATGTCCAGGCTCACGCTATGCGAGAAGTACTATGATGTCTTCCGGAGGGAGTTGAAAGACTACAAGAAGAAGACACCAGATGAGCTCGCTCAGCTCTCCGGTGCTGAGCTGAAAGAGGAGCTGACAGGTGTGAAGCTCTATATAGGATTTGGTAAGGAACATATCTGCTTCCTCGAATACCTCATCATGGGCGGGAGTATCGTCGAGCAGGTCCTGTGAGCTAAAGGTTTCTACAAGGATCGGGAGTATCTTTCAGATGTGTTCCAGCAGTTGCAGACCGCCATGGCCTCACCTGACTCAGAGCTGAACATGGCTCTGCGATACTACAAGCTGGAAAAGGGATGCACTGCGGAACCATCCAGCCTTTGGATGTGCTTGTTGGCAGCGTGTATAGTGGCTGTAGGGCATGCCAAACTGGTTCAGTGTCTTACCGTGGTCTCCACTGCTACCGTAGAGAGTCAGCAAAGTCTTATAGCTGACTTGCTAGCGGCGGAGTAGGCTGATTCCGAGCGCCACGATAGCTAGGCCTGACACCACTCGTAGAGCTGCCATGAGAAGCGGTGTCATGTCGACTGGCTGCAGTATCGTGGTCGGAACGCCTTTATGTGGAGCTACCATGGGAAGCGTCGTGTCGACTGGCTGCAGTGTCGGAATGACTGTATATGCTGCCATGCCCGTATTATATGCGTAGGTGCATTGATATCAGTGATGAAGCCGAAGTAGACACCGGGGGAACTCCCCTCGACTATCATGCCCCTGACTTGGAGGTCCTCGATGTTCACGACCATGTTGCTCGGAATCAACCGTAGATGTGCTGAAATAGCAATGTCAAGTTTGCGACGAGCCTTCTGCAACCCCTGCTGGAACCTAGCAATAAGACTACTGGGGTCTGCCAAGATGATCATATCCTCAACGAGCCTCTGAACATCGCCTGGACCTCTTCTCCGCTGACACCATCTATGGAATGACGCAGCTTGGTCTGTGCTGTAAGGATGCAGTAGCACAGTGCTACCAGGGACTGGTTCATCCGAACGATCCCTGCTGGTGTGAGGCCTGAGGTGGTGTGTGGGACAAAGTACTTCCACATATCTGGATAGTCCTGCCACAAGCCAGTGATGTGCATATTTTGCGCCAGCACTCCAGGGTCGGAGTTTGGATCGAACGAGAATGTCGCTGTCTTCCTACGGCCTACTCGTCTGGGTGTTCGATAGGGGAATCCTGAGTAGTCTTGTTTCGGGTCACCATACATAACCCATAGACCGCTGATGTCACCACCATGCCACTGATAGTCTGGGTGAGCGCTGAAATCTCTCTGTAGTCTGCTGGCCGCTGAGACGCTATGACTGTTGAGCTGTGGGTCGAAGTCGTTTGTATCAGGGAGGCTTGCACCCAGCTCATGGAGGATTCATCGCACCGTGAAGTACACGTGGAATCTGAGATAGCTGGAGATGAGCACAGCTTCAGGAGTACCAGAATAGGAGTGAAGCAGGGTGGAAATTATTCCACATCCTGCCATGGCACACTACACGACAAAGTTCAGCTGCTGATTCCAGTATGAGAGGCTTGGAGCAGCCATCCATGTATGAGCTAGCTTCGCATCCTTGATGGTGATGGGGCGGTTGGTCCGCGGTCGTGGGTTGACGGAGGAGCTGGTTCGGGACCGTCCATCCACTGTGATGGAGAACGGTGTTAGCTCTGGTATATCAGACAACAGACCTCTCAGGCCAGTCAAGGGTGTACCCAGGAGGGGCGGTTGGCTCCAGATGACTGTCATGAGTTTCAGTGGTAAGGCCATCTATACTGGTGTTCTTAAAGCTACCGTACAGGCAGCACACTATTTGTAGTAATCTCGACCACTATGGGTGGTCCCATCATGCCGATGCGACTCTGGCAGAGACTACGTGTTTGTCTGAGCCTACACAGTCCCATCTCCATCTAGAGGCATACACCATTATTTTTGGAAACATTTTAGGTCATTCCGAGCTGTATTGTACAGGTCATAGTGTTCTTGAGAATTGTAGGACATTGTTTGGGATAAAGCCAACTCCGTCATCCGCAGTTATTAATTTTTAAATTTTGCGAACCAAAAAATCTGGATGGAAAGCATTATAGATACTATTGTCAGATTATAAGCCTTTGAATAATACGATCTTTACGAGAATTAGAAAGCAATCAAAAAGCTCTTTTAGATTTGTTTTCGTGGGCCTTTCTCACCTTTCTTTAGAAAACATCTTACCAAGCTGTTTTATATCGTCATCTGCGTGCCTTACCCTTGCTGACACTCGGTACTATGCATTTGTTTTAGCTTCATTCTTAAATTTGTCTGTAGTTTTAAGCTGTATTGTAATCATTGGAAACGGTTCATCAAGCGAGGACGTCTTTCATTGATGAAGATCAGCTGCACACTTCATCTATAAGTGTTTATCGAGATTTGAGAATTGATGTTTCATCTTGTCGAATGTTCTTGAACATGTGATAGAAGTGGACCACATGCAAAACCATTTTTATAGCAGGCATTTCTCCTTTGCTTCTGTTATTGTGTTATGCAGGGGTCGGTCTTGGCTGACCAGCAACCTAGGGTGGGGTGGGTGTACAGGGTAATTTATACCATCGGATGTGTTCAAAGCTAAAGAGTAGTCGATTGACCTGATTGTAATATTGAGCGGAGAACCGTCGCTAGGTGTGTATATTCGTCGGTCTAAAACATTAGTACAATGTGCAAGTTAGTAAAACAAATACCATTATCTACGCACTAAGCAATTCTGCACCGGACCAGCACGCTAGTTCTGAGTTAGCAGCGCTCAGAACTTGTGCAATGAAACATACCGTAAGAAAGTAAATCTGGTGATGCAACTGAGGATTTGATTCCAGGGTACAATATTATATAATTCGTGTGATTTGTACTTAGTCACTCTTCATCACAAGTGCTATTAGCGCTCCATTGCCATTATCGCGTCTCCCAGGAAATAGTTTAAGGTATCAGGTTATGCCTCGATGAAGGATGAAAATTGTTAGTACAAAATGGTCATATAATCTTTTTATATTACGGAATACGTTCCCGTGCGAGGATTGCTGATCGTTCTACTGTAATTGTCATCACTCTCGCTCGAATCTCTACATAATTCACATAGTTCATTTTTCAGGATATTCAGACTAGATTAGTTCCATCTAAATGTTAGAAATGCTAGATATATACGGCATTACAAGCTGACGTTTATGAGTTGAGTATTGTCTCTATTCCAATCCTGATGGAAATAAGGCAAGGGCAGCTAACCCATCTCTGTGACCGTATTTGAGCATTAAACAGAACTGCAAATACGCCATCTATTAGTGCCTTATTTCCACACTGAGGTCGTTAAGCAGTGGACTCGTCGTCTAGAGCGTGTACCATATTACAGCCTGCAAGTGTTCATGCCGTAATTGAATTTATGCTAAAATGGAAACCATATTGTTATTTCTTCAAGGTTGCCCGGGTATTGATGGCTAAATGGAATAATATGTATTCATGTCATTGAAGGGCAATGGCATTAATTTGTTTTGGCGGCATAGGTCACTATGGCGGGACTGTAAATAACTGCAGTACTCACATCTTTTTTTGAAAGCCCAGATGGCCTGTAATCTGTATGTCACATATTATAATACAACATTCATATATGCACTAATAGCCTGGGAGGAATAAGGGGTCCCCATGCACCCTGTTGATATATTTTGTTAACTTCCATGTTTGTAATCCTCAATATGTCTACTAACGGAATTTTCATGTTCCCATGTCGAAATATTGTCCCATGGAGTCCGTTTGGCGGCCATCCTGGCGGCCATTTTGGATTTTCGAAAAGAAATCGATAATCTGCATAACCTTTGAACTAGACATCATACACCGGCAAATGACCTAATTTTTCAGTGTAATTCTGGCAAGCGAATACAATGAGAATGTTATTTTCATGATTTGAACACGTTGAATACATTAAAACTCGAAAAATATGAAACGGTCAGTAACATTTACACTCAAAACCTTGCATGTGGACCCCCCTATTTCCGCTCCACTGGTAGGAGCAATAATAACTTACTCATGTTTAGTATATTGAGAGCGTTAATTTTATGATTCAGCATTCAGTGTGTTCTTATACATCAATTTGCACAAATTTATTTAACGCGCTCGCATAGAAAGCTTCATGACACATTTCCGATGAGGTAAAAGCGTGGTTCTCATCCACAATAAAAAAGAATCCATTCATTGTTATTTACTTGTGTCTGATGAGGTGGTAATTTACAAATACTACTTAAGTAAAGATTTTATTTTTTATTCAGCTTTTACTAACAGATCCGTCCCAAATTTCATAGTGTTTTACATTACACTGGGAAAATCATTGCACTGCATGATCCAAATGCTTATTTACTAATGCAATCTCTATTTTCATTTCTAGATGAAGGTCGCATTGTACAATTAGCGAAAACGGTGATAGTTTGATAGTGGATAATCATGTTAAAGTCAGTGAAATGTAAGACTGATAATAGTGGTGGGTCAGAAGAAATGTGGAAGCGTCCTCCTGTAAGTTGCATTTTACATGCATGTGGTGTTCAGCATCTAGATTTTACACCGCTCAGTCAAGTCAAGGGTTTTGCCACCGACAAGCTGGCGGTCAGGCGGAGTAGGGCATATGACTTCGTTTTTTGTTGACAGAGACAGCAATCAGCCAGATCACGCACCACACCGAGTACGTTGCTTCCAGCCACCACAATTTTGAAGTCGTCTAGCACACACACTCCAGCCTCCGGGACCACCACTCCCTTTTGAACCAAGACTGCTACAGCTACGCAGTCCGAGGCACCTCGTTGCAATGTCAACTCTAGATGCTGGTTAGCTGTGGCCTCAATCTGCTGATGCTCTCACTCTGCATGTAGGATTGGTTGTCTAGAGCCCGCACATCCTGGTCATTCTCATCATGCCAGAGCTGAAGTCGTGGAGAGGTCATCGTTACATCCAGAAGATGTTCAGTGTACACCCGGAGGAACAGCTTGTCCTGCATCAAGGCCGGGTTCACGTGTGTCTTCTCAAGGAGGGAGAAGAGTGGCACCGACTGGTTGTAAGTCAAATTCTGTGAAGCCGTCATTACATCGAGTGGCATAGTACCCTTTCCCCTTCACGCACTAGGAAGGTCCATAAGCCAGTGGAGCCAGGACCTGGTACTCATCGTTCAAATAGGTGGTGGCCAGGGTGTTGTTGCTATGCATAATCTCCCACCTGCTCACCACCTGCGCGGGCTCTACCTTCTTCGCCTCTGTGCTCTTGAGCTTGATCTAATCTCATGGATCTGTCCAGAGAGGGCGAAGTCAATGAACTTCCCTGCTGTGGATAGAGGGGTTGCATCATGGATACTAGGTCGAATGACTGTCATACAGTCCTTCCGATGATCAGTGTGGTACGATGCCGCAGAAACAGCTGCCCCATCTGGATGTGATACATACTGTTGCATGTTTAAACGTCTGTATATACAGGTTTTTAAAAGGTGATGTTTGGTAATGTTCTCCAGCAGATCGTCTTTGGAGGGCAGCAGAAACCTGTATCACCCTCCAAGAAGAAACAAGTACAGCTGCAGGACTACTTCGTGATGTCAACAGTATCCACGAGCGAGCCAAGGTCCAACCTCCATCTGATGCGGAGGTACCGACTGCTATAGAGAAGACCATACCGGCCTGTAGTATGAAGGAATTATTGACACGGATGCTCTACCGGAAGTTTGACAGTGCCAAGGGTAGGTCACTAGATCTCCCCCGGACACCCACTAAGAGTCCTGTAATTCTAGCTTTCTATAAGGATAGGGTTGATCCCAAAGATCTACTAGCGGTCGAGAAGTGGGCTGGCATATTCCATACCCACCCTGATGATGAACATCGGATGCTGGATAATCTGGGGATGGGGCCACAAATTACTTCCGAGCGGAGATTAGTACACGTGTGACTGAGAGCCGTGAGGCTGAGCATGACACTGGTCACACCGAGGAGGGGTTGGCCGCCGGTCACAAGGAGGCCGTTGAGCACATCTTCAACGAAAGAGGGCGTGAGTGGCTGGCGAGAGATGAGGCAGCATTTAGAATATTCCCCGCCGAGAACTACTAGGACCACCTCATCAAAGCTGTTCTCAAGGCAGATGCTAAGAAGTCATGGCTGAAGTGGGTCTTCTGCGAGAAGTTTCAGAAGAATAGAGTCATGGCATTCGATTCTGAGTGGATAGAGTTTCAGAAACATCTACCCAAACCGTCTGGGGCAGCAAAGTCTACGGACGAAGCTTCTGAAGAAGTTCCTCAATCTTCTGAAGAAGTTCCTCAAGTAGCTGAGCCCACGGACGAAGTTCCTCAAGCCTGAAAAAATATCTCGGCTTACACATCAAGCATGTGGACCCGACTGACATGTGAGCTTCCTGGCTGACTTCAACTTGTGGCTGAAGTTCTGAGCCTTCTCCAGTGAGGGCTTGAAGTGTGCAAGCTCCCCTGCCTCCTTGTTGCGAAGATGAAGCGGTATACGAAGGATGCGATAGAGGCATCAAGCATAAAATCCCAAAAACAGCTGAGAAGGTAACGCAAAGGGCCTGTGTCAGTGCCAACAGTGTCTAGCACCTCGAGTATCCGTATGATGCAAGCTCGAGCAGCCATGCTTATTATGTGATCTTAAACGGCAGGTTGAAAAACCCTGACTTCTTTATCTCGGTTAGTTGGAGGCTGGCAGTAGCACGCATTGCGCCATCCACAGTGATATGTCTCAGGTCGATGGTACACACCTTGAGATTCTCCCTATCTTGTTGGAATGAGATCCGTGTTTTCAGGGGATCCTTAACCAGGTCCTATGCGTAGGACTCGGCCATAGCCTTGATGGCACCAGCCCCATCGACTCCGAGCATGACTCGCATCAATGCCCTCTCTTTGATGCCCATCCCCTTGTATACAGTCTTGGCCATGTTGATGGCTGATTGTCCTACCGTGTCAGTGTTTCCGATGAGATCTTTGGCTGCGATGGTACCCCTGATCTGTCGAGGCTCTCCCTTCTCATCGAAGTCCTGGATGGAGAGAGGGGCAACAGTGTCCTCTGAACCGAGGTGTGCCTCGCCCAAGTGAGCGAGATCACCTAGCTCTTTGCTCTCCAGGTCTGTGAGTGACAGAGACATTGTTGGTGTATACATATGTCCTAAACCCAGTCATATCCCCAGTGGAATAGGTGGGCATAGGTAGACCATAAGTAGGAAATAAGTAACAATGCTCCGGATACTGGCCCTCTCTACAGGGGCATGCCTTATGTGCTAACCACCATTTCTGGGTATTGTAAATTCTCAGTCTACGGGATCATCTATGCGCTACTGACTCTGAAACAGCACGCCATGCCATTATGTATAGCATCTTAAAACTAGACATAGGCCAAGATGATCTCAGCCATAGCACTCGTCACTAGCCGTAGGAACGCGGCTTCCATTAGAGGAATGCGTTCACCCATAATCTTGGTAGCAACAGTATATGAGGTGCCACCGATGGCGATCTTTGGGATGTGATGTGTCATTCCTAGACAGTGGTCAACAGCCGTACTCGTCAGTGTAACGAGGACAGCGGCTCCAGCAGCAGGAATAACCTCATTACCACCCGTCATCTTTACCATGGACACATTCCCGGCCACGTTACTGGCGATATGAATAGCCAGAGGCTTAGCCTGTGTCAGTAACTTCTGGGTATTGCATTTGAGCAGCTTCTCCACCTTCTGGAGACTCGCCTAGCTCTCTAGGAGTTGCTTTACAATCTGTACCATTGACGTCATTGTTTAAGCCCTGAATATACAATGCGTTTAAACATGTACGTTCTACCTCGAGAGCACTAAGCAGATATACCCAGTCTGCATCTGTTAGCTGATTAGATTTGTACTCGGGAATATCCATAGCACTATACATAGCCGCTTAAACCATGGACCTATGCACTAAGTACTATGACGTCTTCCACACCGAATTGAAGGACGATAAGAAGAAGTCACTAGATGAGCTCGCCCAGCTCTCTAATGCTGAGGTAACAGAGGAGCTGACAGCCGTGAAGCTATACCTAGGATTTGGTAAGGGGCAGGTCTGTTTCATTGAATACCTCTTTATGGGTGGCAGTATCATCGAGCAGCTCCTGCGTACTAAGGGATTTTACAAGGATCTGGAGTATATGCCCGATGTGTTCCAGCAGAACAGCACTACAGCAATGAAGGGAAGAATCTCTAGGTATACCACGCTCATTTCTATCTGATCTTCACCTACTATTTTACTAATCCTGAATTTCCAGATTCTACATCTCAAGGTAGCTATACAAGTAAGCTGTTGAATATTTTGAAATTAATTTTTGTAGCGGCTATTGCATATGCAGCAACAATTCCCAGTCAAAATTATTTTGAAAATTTTCTAAAGAATGTTTATTAAACTTTTAATCTGTTCAAAGATGTACAATTCGTACTCTAATGACGGACTTTTCGATGTGCATAACTGAAATATACGTCATTATGATTGTGACGTCGGCTAAATGGCGACGTACTTGATTATGATATTAAATATTTGAGTGGCAGATCGGACCCCTCTCCCATCCATTGCATATGCAGCTATAGAACTTAAGACGCCGGAGGTGGCCGGATCATGTATGCAGCATACCACCATCTTCATTTGCGGAGTCTCCCCAACCGTCAGATGGACTCCTCGAGGAAAATGAATGGTTGGACGAGCGAATAAATCATGGAAAAGAACTGTGAATAGGGAAACATGGACAAGTAATGAAAAAGATAAAGCTGGCAGATATCGTATATATGATGTGTGACGTCACAGTATATGTGTGACGTCAGACTATTAATGATTTAATTAATTTAGGGAACATGGATATGATGGGTTAATCCAGTATTACCATTTATTCCCGCTCCACTGGCCATGTATTCCATACTTATGATCATGAAATAAACATCTGATCGGGCAATTCCCAATTCATATGCTAATGAGGCTCTTGGCTGTAACTGATTACCAACAAAGTATAGAATTGTGCGATCTGTCCTCGCGGCCTAAGTACATCCCACTATGTAACTCGGTGAACTATTGATGGATCTAGTGTTTTTGAAGTCGATGTTTGTACGGTAGACCAGACATCAATATTACTTGAAATTAACATGGCATATTCATTGCATATGATTAGCGCCGTTATGATCGGAAAATAGTTCCTCCAGATTATATTATATTGGTCAATTTAATTGTCTAATTATTGATTTTCTTGTATAATTATTGTTTTTTAGATTCTATTTTCCAGTGAATCGTCTCAATGTAATCATCGTCATCAGCCATCAATCGTTTTAACTACCCATGACGTCATCAATCTAATCGTCTTCAAACCAAATCCCAAAGCAAGCGGAACCTGGTGCCTTGCTTGCGTGGGTAGTAGTCGAAATTCTCTACCTGTGACGTCATCAATCTCATCACGTTCAGACCTAATCCCAAAGCAAGCGGAACCTGGTACCTTGTTTGGGTAGGTAGAACTCTATCTGTTCTACCTGTGATGTCATCAATCTCGTCATCTTCACGACGCTTTCATCCTTTTGAAATGTTCAGACTTTATTAGCGATTGCTGTCATCTTTTCGATTCTCCGCCATCTTTCGCCCTCGAACGTCTGTATCGGTAACTAAGCCGAGTTATCACACGAATCACCTCAGTGTCTTCGAGCTTCTCAATTCAATATCTCGGATCATCGTAGTGCCTTCGACTTTACCGTTCCTATTTTGGAATATTGAACATTCTTCCGGTTTCGTCATGCATTTCTTCACGTGTGTTTTCACTCCCAGTACCACGACAGATCAGATCATCATCTGTTCGCCTTCATTCTGTGACCGTGCTTCTGTATTCAGCATATTCACGGTATCTAAGTTTTAACTGTGATTTCTCAAAAGTATTTACCATACTCCCCGACCAACTCGCGTGGTGCAGAGACTGTCCAGATTTTTACTTATGTAACCAAATTTCAAAATATTCTATACGTAAATTTTCATACCTATTTTTTAAATATTTCTATTTAAATTGATTGAATATTTGTTTCATTTTGTTGCTATTACGTCATTTGTCCAAGTTCAAATACCCAACAATCATTCAGTAATCATCATGTACCCTTAGTTAGTTTCTAGTTCCACGGCCTGAGTAACCAATCAACCAATTCATAACGTAAGTTCTCGATTGGTTGATTGGTTCATCAGTCTTTTGAATTACCCAATAAATCTCATTATTTTTATCCTACCGACTAGCGGTCAACTCGCTATTAAAATACCATTGAACTTGCAATGCATAATTCTTGAATGAAAATATGCATTCAAATTGATTATAAGTTTGCCATGCTATTTGGTGACTGCCTCTTTAATAAATTAACCCTTAATGAAAACTAAGGGCTGATTGATTAAAATTTCAATCAACCAATTTCCAAAAATAATTTTTTTTCCGCTTATTTACGTATTAATTTATTCAGTTTCTATATCCATGCTTATAACGCATCACTGGCGCTTTTAAGATATAATAAATATAGCGTTAGTTCACTACTCCATTCATACTATATCAATATCAATTCTTCTACTCCGTGTTCTATAATCTATGTAATGAATGAATGATTAAAGTCGTTTCTGTTTTCATAGATTCATTTACAGAATTTTCTCTACCGCATGCAGATTAACCATCAAATAGTATCATTTCCCGATAGACGGGTTTTCTGGTTCTGGTAAAGAAATTTAAACAGCTCTTGTCTTTTGAAAGAGAGATTGGAACTGTTTAACCTTAACTGCTAGATTTTGAATCGATGTATATCTGGATTGATCGGCCGTAAAATTTCTCATTACGATTTCAACGTCATTAGATAGATCAACGATATCATTGTGGTCGGTTACGGAGGAGCTTTGGTGGTGACTGAGCAACGCGCAACTTTGACCAAGTCAAACATATCTGAATTTCGATCATAACTTGATCACTGGTATATTGATACTATTGATCAAGTTTAGCCAAAAAGCAGAGCCATGTGAGCTTTAAGTTTAATCCGGAAAGATCATCAGCATTGTTTGCCATTATTCAATCCCAATAATCTAATTTGAGTTACAGCCATATCCATACCCTTTCCTCCCATCTCCTCAACTTTCATTAAATCTGGAATCCTTTGCATTGATTCGTAATCTTTCCTATGGCACATACATCTGGTGTCCTGATATCATAAAAGCTGCAGCGGTAATATCCGTGTAATTCTTGATCCATTGATACTAAACATTCGAGCCATTTAATTTACACCACTTCTGATCCCCCTAGATTTGCTTCCATAGCATAACCATACTTTCTAGGTCATGACCTTGAAATAACCTTAGGGGCAAATTTGATATATTTGACCAAGATAACTCGACATTCCTATGATTTATACAACAAGTGTATATCGGCAGCACAGACGTTCTCTTAGAGTTGTGTGATCTGCAATCCGTGACGGACAGGGGTCATTGGGTACGCGAGTGAATGTGTGACGTATATATATATATATATATATATATATATATATATATATATATATATATATATATATATATATATATATATATATATATATTGCGTGAATATAAATCAATGAAATCAGTACTCCATACGCTGTGGTAGATTTGACACAATACCTTAAACCCCTCTCACACAGAGCTACGTCTGCGCTACGACGACCCACGACCTTGCGGTCGTGACCGGTCGTGGATGGTCGGGAGACATCGTAGCGCGGTCGTAGCGTGATCGTGGAAAGTCGTAGCATGGTCGGGATGGTCGGGATGCGGCGACGACCGTTTTGGACATGTTCAAAACAGTCGTGATTTGACCACGACCTAAGAAATCGTAGCGCGGTCGTAGGTCGGTCGTACCTAGGTCATAGCATGGTCGTGGCAGTCTTAGCTGAGTTGTGGCAGGTCGTAGCTAGCCGACCTCCCCGACCTCACTACGACCTCGCTACGACCATCACGACCATGTTACGACCGCGCTATGGCCATGCCACGACCAAGGCACGTTCGCACCACGACCAAAATTTGTTCATGTGACCACGTGTGGGTATATAAGGACAGGTCACGGCCACGTGCCCATTTGTACTAAGTCCACAGTATTTAATATATACATTATGTTAATTGTAGTCCACACAACACAGCCACCATACTACATCACAATGCCACCAAGGAAAGGCAAGAAGAAGGCTAGGACAGTAGAGACGGCCACATCTTCTACAGTTGAATCTGATGTGGAGGTGGAGCCCGCCCATGAGAAAGCCCAGGAGCCAGCCCAGGAACAAGCCCCGGAGCAAGCCCACGAGCCAGCCCAGGAACAAGCCCTGGAGCAAGCCCAGGAGCCAGCCCAGGAACAAGCCCCGTAGCAAGCCCAGGAGCAAGCCCAGCAGGAACATGATATAGCAGAACAGTTTGCCATCCCCCAGCATCCAGCCACAGAAGGAGAGGAAGCACCCACCACTCCCAGGGGGAGGAAGGGGAAGGTCAAGATAAGGGCCTACCCCTTCTCAGAGGCCCAGGAGGTCGACATTGTGAAGTGGTTCCATGAGAACGAGTGCATGTACAATAAAAGGCTCACTGATTTCAAGACCACCAACAAAAAGAAGAGGCTTTGGGAGGAGAAGGCTGCGACCTGTGTCCCACCTTGCTCTGGTAAGTTTACTTCCTTAATTTATAACTGCATCAAATGTTTTGTGTCCCACAAGGAGATTTGTATAGAAATATTCAAGGCCCAAATTTATTGAAATTAATGCCGGACCCATTTGTTGTTCATATTGTTGTAGATTAGTGTAAGCCAGTAATTTTCAATGTTATTTTTACCCGCGCCCACCGGAAGTGGAGGCAGATGGTATTGCACTTGGGTCCATCTGTCTGTCTGCCTGTGAGTGTATCTGTCTGTCTGTCTGTCTCGATAACCATTGGCCCGATTTGTTTCAAATTTTAACATAACAAAGGTCGTTACAGTACACTAGGATTTCCAAAGTGTTACAATGATGTGGATTAAAATACCCGGGTCGGATAGGATCTCCGGATCGGGATTCGGATAAAAAAATTTATAAAATCCGAAAAAGCTGAAAGGGCGAGGGTTTGTAATCTCTGATTGCTCTTGTTTTACATGAATTAATTTTGTAATATGGGCCACAGATAAAAATGCTGCCGAAAATGTTTTAATAACATTTTTACCAAAGAAAATGTATTGTTATGTTATGCCCAGGATGTGGAAAGGGATTGGCTCGTTGTCCCCAGGCATCGGTGCAGGGTCCGGTAGTCCCAGGCAGCCAGTCTCCAGGGCGTCGCGCAGGCTGCACTCCCCAAAGATGTCAGCGTCCGAGCACCTACCATTGGCGCCCACATCCAGGAAGAGGAAACGGTAATCTGCATCCACAAGGACTAGCATCACGATGGAATGAAAGCCCTTATAATTATAACAGACCGAACCACCGTTCCTCGGACAGCGGATGGCCACATGCTTCCCATCCAGGGCCCCGATGGTGTTGTTCACGTTCCACCTGGAGGCAAAATGGTCGCTGACATGCAGCCACTCGTCCACTCTCTGTGGGCACCGTAGGACCTCATCCTTGAACTCCGCGTAGATGGCCTCACATGTGTCTGGGATGATGGCGCAGATCGTGTTACTGGCAACCTGGAACCCATACTGAAGACTTATGTACGAGTCCCCGGTTGCCAAGTAATGCAATGTGAGGGCCAAGCGCAACCTTGGCTCAAGCGAGGACCTCCAGTTGGTGTCCTGTCGCTGGATGCGCGGGCCGACATGGGCGACAAGCTCGTGGAACATGTCGGGATCAAGTCGCTGAAAGTTGCGGAAACCATGACGATCCTCATGTGCCAGTTTGGCCATCAAGCGCTCCTACTGGCCATACTGGGGACGTCTCAGCAGCCACGGCCGGCTCCAACAGGTCCTCCTTCTTCTTCTGCATCGTTTCCTCGCCATGATAGCAGCCCCTATCGCTGCGTATATAGTAGTTCCTCCTCCTCGATGAGCAAAGTAATGACATGTTGCTGGTCTGACATAATGGCGAAGAATGGTCCAATAATGAGATCTTCCCTCGAAGAAGCACATGACACAAAATATTCATATTTATACGACCAGTCGTAGGTGGGCCGTGATGGTCGTGGTATCGTCGTAGCAGGGTCGTGGCAGGGTCGTAGGACGGTCGTGATTGTCGTAGCTCAGTCGTGGTGGTCGTGGCTCAGTCGTGCTTGGTCATAGCGGGGTCGGACTGCAGTCGTAGCGATGTCGTGACAGGTCATAGGTCGGTCATAGCCCGGTCGTAGCTCTGGCGTAGTGGTCGCAGGTCGGTCGTACGTCGGTCGTAGGTTGGTCGTACATCGGTGAAACTTCGACATTTCTCCACGACCGATCACGACCTATTTAGGTCGGGATGGTCGGCATAGTCGTAGCGCAGACGTAGCTCTGTGTGAGAGGGGCTTAAGTCTAGTGGGCACTTGCAGATCACAATGATACCCCGAATTTTGGTGCTTAAGTCTGATGTAGCACCCTATACTTTAAAGAAAGAGCAAAAAACCACGCTACACTTTAGCGACTAGACGCGTTTAAAATTTAAAATTGTGCCCATTCTGTTCCGAAATCTATTGTGTTATAACGAATCATCATAGATTATGGCATATGGATTCGCTTGGGTGTGATAAGGAACGCGATATTGATGACATACGGCATATTCAGATGTGCCAAATAATACACATATTCAGACAAATACGATATGCGTTTTGTAACGATATCGGAAGCGCGGTAAATAAAGCTTTATTTGGCAATACTTGACAAACAAACTGTGTAAACCGATTGTCAGTAGATAATGACAGATCTCAGGGTGCGCTGGATTAAGTTTCACACACTCAATATGTACACACGCATGCACAAACATATATTTGCGTATGCCATTATCCTCTCACGCTTATAATCCTAGATAACACATGCTGCGGGGATATAGCTGAGTAACGGTATAGTCGCTTTATGTAGCAGAAATTCATCGGAATAATATGGATAAGTTAGATTCAGGGACAAGGTTACTGAACTGATGCTTGTACTTATCTTTCTGACCCATCACAAACCACACCTAACTGCATTCGCTGATTGTGTGATAGATGCAGTTCTAATGCTCCTTATTATTTTAACATCTATTATATTTTATGTTTACATGAATGTGTTAGAGTAAGGTAAGCAAACTGAATAGAATGAATTACTCTGTACCCTGTATGTTTGTCATCAACAGCGCTTTCTTTATCACCATCAAGCGAATCCATATGATTTAATCCATGATGCTTCGTTATGACGCGATAGATTTCGGATCATGGAGTGATCATGAAATTCACCTTTGCAGCGTATCCATCTATCAATCTGACGTTATATGACACTAACGGGCGTGTTGGATGACGTCATACTCATTAAGTCATAATCATTCTATTTGGCCCGTCTTTAACTTTTAATAGTCCGACAGGTTGTACAGATTGTATGTTTCTACTATTTAATAAACATGCTGTTGAATATTTTGAAACTAATTTGATTGGATGCTGTTGCTGTTATAGGAAGCAACAGCGCCCAGTCAAATTAGTTCCAAAATATTCAATAGCTTACCTGTATAGTTTTCTGGAAATTGATAGTCAGAGTATTCACAGATCAATCGATCCCAATACGAGTGAGGTGTGGGTGGAGCTTAGCTAGAGATGGGCGGGGCATATCTAAAGATGGAAATGTCAATTGGCGCAATGTTGGCCATTAGATGTGACTAGTCGCTGTAGTCTAGGATTCCACGTCTGACTTAAGAGCCAAATCTCAGAGCTCATCAGGCATCCTGATGGCAAACACTGTGCTGCCTTTTGATAAATAGTTGATATGTTCTTCACGAGGTCAGAATAAGCTTTGATTCTCCAATGTTGGAATAATTACCATGTGAAAGGGTAACCAGCTCATTTGCGTTTGTCAAATATGCATACGGTGCAACATCCGGCATCTGAAAACACTAGATGCCTAAATAAATTCATAATTCATCACAGCTTTGACCCAAAATAATGTTTGACGTTACCGGACATGAGCTTGATTTTCATAGTAGCGGCCAGGTTAAATCGACCTAGTCGTAGCTAATTGTATTATTGACATTTTCCCCCCAAATTGTTAAATTATTTGGCTATTCATTTTGTGATGCGTGAAGTCTAACTAATAAACATCGTGTAATGTATATCAAAATAGCACACAGTATGTATGATTACTGTGTCCTAAAATCAGACCTTCTTCACTTTTGCCCACTGTTTCTTGTCCTCAGCCGAAATCCTAAGCTTCCTCAGGTCCATTCTTGACTTGAGTGTACCGAGTCCTGCTTTCTTGAGGTCAACTCGCAGATTTATGCAAACTGTCCTCTCCTGTCTTTGTATTTGCTGGCTCAGATTAGGGCTAATCCCAAGGTTATCTGTACTGCTGACTCTTCTGACATCGTTAGCCCATGGCCAAACATGGGCCATCTTTGCTGGGCAACCTTTACAGACAGCGGTGACATATTACACATCTTGTATAGTGCATCATTGGAAATTTTGCTGTCTAGCCATTGGTGTCTAGTGAAGGTGTGTAGGTGTTTGCGGTAGCAGGCATCGCGTTTGCCTAGAGCTGCCTTTGAAGCTGCCCAGCTGTTACAGTTATACAGCATCAAGGATACGCAGGTTGCATTGTAAAAACGTAGCCTTTTAATCAAGGGCATCTTTGACCTACGAATCCATAGCTTCCAGAAGAACTGGAAAAGCTATGTTCCCCATGACGCGGCGTGCAGCAATGTCAGCTGTACGCTGGTTGCATTGTATAAACATAGTCTTTTTTATCAAGGGCATCTTTGATCTACGAATCCATAGCTTCCAGAAGGACTGGAAAGCTACGTTCCACATGACGCAGCGTGCAGCAATGTCAGCAGTATTGCAAAGCAGTGAGCCCAGGATTTTATTTTTCTTCCATGGTTCGCCGCCACGAAGTAGATCAATAATTGCATTAGTTTCGTGATATGGAGATAGGTAAATGTGGGTGAGCTCTGTTTTGGATTCATTCATAAAGAGATTCTCAATTTTTTGTTTGCTTGCCGCTATTGGAAGAGGTTCTTCAAGGGGGTTCTTTCCCTCGTCTATGATATCCACATCATCGGAATATTCCATCTCTAGCGGCATACCCAGTGCGTGCGTGCGTGCATGCGTGCGTGCGTGCGTGCATGCGTGCGTGCGTGCGTGCGTGCGTGCGTGCGTGCGTGCGTGCGTGCGTGCGTGCGTGCGTGCGTGCGTGCGTGCGTGCGTGCGTGCGTGCGTGCGTGCGTGCGTGCGTGCGTGCGTGCGTGCGTGGGTGGGTGGGTGGGTGGGTGGGTGGGTGGGTGGGTGGGTGGGTGGGTGGGTGGGTGGGTGGGTGGGTGGGTGGGTGGGTGGGTGGGTGGGTGAGTGAGTGAGTGAGTGAGTGAGTGAGTGAGTGAGTGAGTGCGTGCGTGCGTGTGTGTGCGCGCGGGGGTCGGGGGAGTGGTCTTGTGGAACCTTCCAGCATGGATTTCAATACAACAATAGATGAAGAGCACCGGAGAGCCTGTGGGGAGCCAATTGAAGTCTCAAACTCTACAGACTTCACTGACTTGACTCGTACTCTCAGCTTCGTGTCTGCAAGCAGTAGTCTCACTGGTCGTAGCACATCTTCATTGCATCTAGACTGGCGTATACGTAGTACATCTAGGATCTTTGAGCTTTTAATTGTGTCGAAGGCTCGTGACATTCCAATGCCCATTTTGCTCAGTGTTTAGACATGACTACCGACACAGGCATGGCTTGTACCCATACAATGTCTGCGCAGCTGCGCCCACGTTTGAAGCCACTTTGGGTTGCCTTGACCTACACCGTCGATGGTAAGGTAGTGTATAAATGCTGAATTAATTAGGTGCACGATAGGTTTTGAGATAATGTAATTTGCATATTTGAATAGTTCATTGCTCATGACATCAAGTCCAGATGCGCGTCCATTTTTTCAGGGTTTTAAGTGCCTTCTCAACTTCTGCTGTTTTAATTGGTGTTAGTAATGGGCTGGGCTCTTCTGAGAACGGGTGCTAGCGACCACCATCATGGTCAGTGATCTGTTCCTTGAAGAATTCCCAAATTGCCTTGGCTTTACCCTGGTCAGTCCAGATAAAGTATCCTTCAGAGTTGTGTACACTGAGTGGTGGTGTGTAGTCAGTAACTCTCAGGGCTCGAGCTTCCAGAAACACTTTATGACTGTCATCTGGGATAGCGATTTTATCTGCTAGTGTGTCTGCTTGTTGAATAGCAAGATCTTTTAAGCATTCGCTAATGTGGCGCATAATGTTATTGTGTTCCCAGCGAAGTGTGTCCTCAACCAACATCTTTAGCTTTCTCAGGTTCATTCTTGATTTGAGTCTAACGATTTCTGCTTTTTCGAGGTTACCTCGTAGCACCCTTAACATATTTATGCAATGGCGTCTTCTATTGGCTTTGTCTTTGCTGGCTCGCAGTAGGTCACATTTCAACGCTGTATGTGCAGCTTGTGTCTGCTCTGGTCTTTCCTGGTCGAATTTTAAGGACAATGACGATGTATTGCACATCGTGTATAGTGCTGATGTGGCACAGCATATTATTGCGTTCCCTGCGTAGATTCGTGCGGTCTTCACTTTGGCCACTTGGATACATGCGCAGCCATAAGGCTTTCTGATCTGCTGACAGTTTTACTACTAAAGGGTAGTCAGTATACCTAGTTCTGTTGTTTTTTAAGAACACGTATGATGCTGGTAGCTGATGGTTCCATAGATTTCAGCACACAATAGTTAGTGTTAAATCTTACAATTCTTACATCATTTTGCTTTGCATAATTTAAACATGGTCACATCGCGGAGCTCAAAACTAATGGTTTGCGTTACGTGTCTGTAGGTGTGATGAGGAATACGATTTTTAAAACAGTAACACGTAAACGAAATTATTTAGTTGTACACGATGCGCCTATTATGTTAAAATAACTGTATGTCTATGCCTGAGACTTTCCAAGCGAATTCTATTTTATCACATAGGTCTGATGGTGACAACAATGAAAGAAAGTGAAAGGACAGACAGTTCCTATTTCCACGGTAATATCCGTATTTATCTTCTCACGGCTTGCGATTTCTGACCATTAAACCCGCCGAAAGACGATTAATCGTGTAGTTTACCTTTCCTGTGCGCGACACTATAATGTGATGTGATATTTCGTGAAGCCACAAAGCAGCTATTATTGTGGCGAACCTGCCATAAATCTAAACTCACTTGATTGGCTGCAAGTGACACAGCGGCACGCTTAGTGTGGATAAAAGATGAGTGATTCCAGCATTTATCGGGGATCACCAGCGGAAAGTCTGCTGTCTCAATAAGATAGGGCCATATTGTATAACAACATTCGCGCATGGCCAAATTGTCACCTCTCCCTAGTTTTCAGCACCATGTTTGTGATTTAAGATGACAACAGCTGATGGATTTAAAGACATTTGCGAATACTTAATTTTGTGAGTGGAGTGGTGTGGGTTGGGGATGGGTGCTAATATAAGGGTCATGCGTTATTGTTACTGTATAGAGGTGATGGATCTAAATACATTTTGCAATGCTCAATTCCTGGGTGGGTCGGGTGGAGACAATATAATGAGAGAGAGAGAGAGAGGGAGAGAGAGAGAGAGAGAGAGAGGGGGGGAGAGGGAGCGGGGAGCGGGGGGGGGGGGCGGGAGCGGGAGCGGGAGCGGGAGCGGGAGCGGGGGGGGGGGGGGAGAGGGGCGAGGGGGCGGGTCGGAGGCGGGGGCGAGAGCGGGAGGGGGTAGGGGGAGAGAGGGAGAGGGGGAGTGGGGGAGGGGGAGGGGTGAGGGGTGAGGGGGAGGGGGGAGAAGAGGGAGAGGGGGAGAGGGGGAGAGGGGGATGGGGGATGGGGGGAGGGGGTAGAGGTGGAGGGGGGAGAGAGAGGGGTGGGGTGCCGGTACTTGGCCACGATGTCCCAAACACTGGTTACGGTGAGAATCCGCTGTGTATTGAGCAAAAAATGGTACATAAATACAATAAAATCCTAATGGGTGGCACCGTGGTGTGTCGAACAAGGCTGACAACAGCCGAGTGTCACGCCAAGTAAATGTGATCACGATACAGTAGATCATACAATCCTAGAAAATAAATGAACGTCATAAGTAATGACATTTAATAACATGAAAGGTTGCAGTCCTAGAAAGGAATGTTTGTGAAGATTTCGGAGCAATGCTGCTGAAATATGTTACTGCCTATAGTGGCAACAGCATACAATATCATTGCACCCAAAATGAGCACACACTTTTACAGGGAACGACGGTGAGCATTAATCCGTTAAAGGCTGTGAGAGCTGGTGGACATTTTTGGAGCAATGTTGCAGTGAAAAGTGTCCTCGGGATGACAAACTACGTATCTCGTTTCATTCCAAATTATGCAACGATTACTGAGCCTCTATGAGAACTAACAGAACATGAGATTAAATGGTCCTGGACAGAGACACAGCAAAATGTCTTTTAAAAAAAAGACGAACTCTCTGCTGACTCTGTTGATAGTTACGTTAATCCAAAACTCGAGCCATCAATCTCTGGGGATGCTAGCCTAGTAGGAATTGGTGCAATTCTCATGCAGATTAGTCCAGATGATCAAAAACGCAATCCGTCATATTCTAGTAGGACATTATCAGATACAGTACGGCGGTATTCTCAAACAGAAAGAGAAGCACTTGCTATTATGTGGGCCTGCGAGAGGTTTCAACTGTATGTTTTCAGGCGTCCATTTACTGTTGCATCAGACCATAAACCGCTCGAACCAATGTTCAACAGACCTCAATCTCAACCCACCCACCCCCGTATGCATTGCATGTTGGCAAGTACGATGCAACCATATGAACTAAAAGTGGTGTACCTGGCCCAGAAAATCCAGCTGATTTTCTTTCACGCCATCCAGAGCAATATCAGCCATCATCTGATCGTGACAAAGCCAATGAATATGTGAACCTTTTGTCAGAACATTCAATTCCAAATTCACTTTCAACCAGTGAAATACAAGAATCTTACAAAGATGATGTAGAAATTACTAAACTAACTAAAGCTGTTAACTCCAACATTTGGAACAAATGGGCATTCACTTGAAATCATTTTACAAAATTCCTCATGAACTTACTGTTGGATTATTAGGAATCATGTTGCCTGGTACAAGAATGGTCGTTCCGCCATCTTTACGACAACATGTCATCAAATTAGCACATGAAGGTCACCAGATAGTGGTAAAAACTAAAAGGCTTCACGTGAGGACGAGTCAAGTCAGAGAAGTCTGTGGAGTTTGAGACATCAACTGGCTCCTCATAGGGAGATGACTATCTCCGGTGCTTTTCATCTGTTACCTTGCTGTTGCATTAAGATCCGTGCAGGAAAGTTCCACAAAACCACCACCCCACCATCCCCCCCCAACCCCCCCCCCCCCCCCCGCCACACACACATACACGCACGCACGCACTCACGCACGCACGCACGCACGCACGCACGCACGCACGCACGCACACACACACACACACACACACGAGTCAATACTGGGTATGCCGCTAGATATGGAATATGCTGATGATGTGGGCATAATAGACGAGGAAATGAACCCGCTTGACGAACTTCTTCCAATAGCTGCAAGCAAACTAAAAATAGAGAATCTCTTTATGAATTAATCCAAAACAGAGTTCACCAACATTTACCTACCTACAAATCATGAAACTAATGAAAATGACAATCCGCTTCGTGGCGGCGAACCATGGAGGAAAAAAAATCCTCGGCTCACTGCTTTGCAATATTGCTGACATTGCTGCACGCTGCACCATGGGGAACATAGCTTTCCTGTCCTTCTGGAAGCTATGGATTCGTAGATCAAAGATGCCCTTGATAAAAAGGACTATGTTTATACAATGCAACCAGCGTACAGCTGACATTACTCCACGCAGCGTCTTGGGGAACATAACTTTCCAGTCCTTCTGGAAGCTATGGATTCGTAGCTCAAAGATGCCCTTGATTAAAAGGCCACGTTTATACAATTCAACCTGCGTATCCTTGATGCTGTATAACTGTAACAGCTGGGCAGCTCCAAAGGCAGCTCTTAGTCAAACGCGATGTCTGCTACCGCAAACACCTACGCACCTTCACTGGACACCGATGGCCAGACAGCATAATTTCGAAAGATGCACTATACAACATGTGTAATATGTCGCTGATGTCTGCAAATGTCGCCCAGCAAAGATGGCCCATGTTTGGCCATGTGCTAAGGATGTCAGAAGAGTCAGCAGCACAGAGAATCTTGGAATTCGCCATACTCTGAGCCAGCAAATACAAATCCAGGAGATATTGCCATTGCATAAATCTGTTAAGCGTGCTACCAGGTGACCTCAAGAAAGCAGCACTCAAGGCAAGAATGGACCTGAGGAAGCTAAGGATTTCGGCGAGGACAAGACACATTGGGCACAGGTGAAGCAGGGCTACTTGTAGGATATTTCTACTACGATAGCTGAAGAATACAGTAATCATACACACTGTGTGCTATTTTAATAGACATTACATGATGTGTATTAGTTATAGTTCACGCATCACAAAATGAATAGCCAAATAATTTAACAATATGGGAAATAAATGTCAATAATACAACTAACTACGTCTAGGTCGATTTAACCTAGCCATTGCTATGAAAATCAACCTCATGGCCGGTAACGTCAAATATTATTTTGCGTCAAAGCTGTGATGAATTATGAATTTATTTAGGCATCTGATGTTTTTAGATGCCGGCTGCTGCAGCGAATGCATATTTGACAAACGCAAATGAGCTAGTCAACCTTCCACATGGTAATTATTCCAACATTGAAGAATCAAAACATATCCTGACCTCATGAAGAACATCCCAACTATTTACCAAAAGGCAGCACAGTGTTTGACCTCAGGAGGCCTGATGGGTATCTGAGATTTGGCTCTTAAGTCAGACGTGGAAACCTAGACTACAGTGACTAGACACATGTAATGGCCAAGATTGCGCCAATTGGCCTTTCCATCTTTAGCTATTCCCCGCCAATCTCTAGCTACGCTCCTCCCACACCTCACACACACATTCTAAGAGATTCTAAGAGAACGTCAGTGCTGTCGATATACAGATGTTGTATACGATATCTGCCAGGTTTATCTTTTCATTGCGTGTCCATGTTTCCCTATTCACAGTTCTCTTCCATGATTTTCTTCGGGGAATCCGTCTGACAGGTTGGGAGACTCCGCAAATGAAAATCGCAGTATGCTGCAAACATGATCCAGCCACCTCCAGCGTCTTGAGGTCATTAGCTGCATATGCAATGGAGGGGTGGGGAGTCCGATCTGCCACTCAAGTATCTGATAGCATAATCAAGTACGTCTTTGAACAGATTAAACATGCTTTAGAACATTTTGAAAAAAATGTTTGACTGAGTGTTGTTGCTGCGTATGCAATGGCCTAAACAAAAATTAATTTCAAAATTTTCAACAGCTTACTTGTATAACTACTTTGAGATGTACATGTAGATCCTTCGAATTCAGGATTCAACATGCGTAAAAAAGTGGGCGAGGATCAGATAGAAATGGGAGAGGTATGCGTAGAGATTGTTCCCTACATTGCTGTTCGCTTCATTAAAGATGGTAATCAACCATGGGATCTTCCTGGTATCTTCTGTGGCATTTGTCCTTGAAGGTTTGCACCTCCTTTCTTATGCTGGGCAATGTCATCAGAATAATGTAGAGCAACTCACACATATACCGTTGTTCTTAAGGTTTCTAAGTATATACACGCAATTCCATGACCAAATCTCTTGCCTTCTAATAACCGGAATTATATTTTCGTGGCGTATTGTAAGCTGAGTGACATTTCGATATATTATGATATGTTCAACACAGCATATAGCGATACATTCAATACTCGTAGTGTGCACCACTACTAGGATTATTACATAGCTAGTATCTGAAGCATCGTATTTGAGTCGTGCCCTGTATGTTACCTACATATTCTTCAGTCAGCTTTGCACTCTACAGATAATTTGTAGTCATGGTATTTTAATCTAATTATGATAGCACAATAGTGAGCAAAGTTAGGTGACGAAATTGACATAGATACCTGCGTCATGTGATATTTACATCAGAAGTCGAGCGCCTTTCTTTGCATAATGAGACGTTGTCAGCAACTTTGTTTAAAGTCTTACAGAAGTAAGAAAATACATAAATTGATAACAAGTATGTGTTTTTTAATTGGAAAAATGTATATTCCTTTATTAAATATTGTATTTCTAACTTTCATGCAAGCCAATTTGTATGGCAGTCCGTATGCAATCAATATAATCACAGAGCCATTCGTATTATTTTATAGATTATGAGCTGCTGAAAGTTTGCACATACTTTCTTGCGTGATGAAAGTAGTGCCACTTGACCATGTCAGTAACCTATAAGCAATCATATCCAGGAAATCTTCAATGACCATTTTAACAGCGTAGTAACCCTCATCTGATCTCCTCAACCCATGCATTTAGCCACCGACTTTCGCCTCTCACCTATGCTGATACTGTTGTCATTGTACCCTGTGCCAATTAAACATCTGCATTTGTCTGCCTGCTATAATTGATATTTAGTACACCATGTACTTGACCTCTTGTTTATTTTAAAAGCAGTATGGAGACAACTCCCCTAAATATTCTTAGACAGCAGTAAGCTTAGTATAAATGGTTAAAATAATGTGAAGTAGGTAATCTAAAATGTAGCGTATCACAAATCAGAATAAATCTGGCTCAGCGTGGCTGGAGAGATTGCAGACATGACCTCTTAATATCGATTCAGCTAGCCCTGTAGGTGGGGCTTAGAATACACCTTCCGTATCCTCTGCGTGTCGTAAGAGGCGACTAAAGGAGGTAAGGGTGAGGACAGAAACCTCGAGTGCTGAAGACGGAGGTTCCAGGCCGCACGGCGCACTCTAATAAACCATGGATCCACGCACTTAACGCTTATGATCATGTAAATAGTCACTTTAGGACTGGCGGTATGATCAGCAAACGAAAAGAAGAAGATATCGATTCAGCAATGCGCAATCCATGATAATTCATCAAGTCAGACATTTTCTCTTTCGGGTGTAAGGAAATGAACGACTTATTCAGAGGCCAAGATTCTGACTTAGAAATTACTTAGTTATTGGCATGTGAAATGTATAATTATAATAAACAATCTGGACTTGTTGTAAATATTCACAAAGATTATCAATAAATAATGATGTCATGTCTGACAAAATATTGCCCCAGAAAATCTTATTATGTTGAAATAAATTCTGGTAGCGCACACAAAATATTTCTCAAATACGTTGCTTTTGAAACAATTCATTGACTCAAAAAGCGAAAGTATGTGTATCGTGAATCTGATCGTCTTCAGATTGATAGCAATCCCACTCTCAACTATCATAGCTGGCCCAGACAACTATGTGAATTCCATTCCAGGATACATTATGCACATCATTTTTGAAATTCTGCTAAGAGAAAATGAAATTTCCACTTGTTGACATTCAGTGGTATGCCGATTAATTACCATGGTGTGATGCAATTTGCCCAGGTGACCTTATATCTTGTTGGGTCACGTAACAAGAGTCATGCATTGGACATTGGGCAAATGCAGTTTCTGGACAACAAGCACCCGAATGATTGATGTATTTAATTTAGTTTTATGGCTCACATGGTCATTTCCATGACCGGTTCACATTCTTTTCAGGATTGAGTATAATTAATCAACATCTAGACCATGAAATTAGAAATCCTCACAGTAACAATGCCACCTAGATCACATTGAACCGACATCCTGGCTGCAGCCAAGAATTATTTCATCGAATAATCCTTGCAGCAATGAATCCTAGTCTGTTAGATACAGATCTGTTTGAAACGTGCAGCTGTAGTAATATTGCACACATATTACATTCCATGAAGAGGCTTGACATCTTGATATATTTAATAGAATATGATTTACGAATAACTGTCTGTCCCATTGGCATACACCTGACTGATTGGCTGATCTGCCTGTTTAACAGATATCCATGTTTTCACAAAGTCCTGGTCGTGAATGCCAAGTTATTGCCATAAGTCGTAATAATTATCACTTGGAGTGCACAACAGTGGTAGAGAGAAAGAATGAGGCATGTACAAATTTTGATTCTTTAAGAAATAATATATCTTAGTCAATTTCTCTCTCCCTTCGCACGCTCTCTCTCTCTCTCTCTCTCGCTCTCTCTCTCTCTCTCTCTCTCTCACTCTCTCTCTCATAGAAGAAGCACACATGAATGTCAACAATCTCCCTCTATTCAGGTTACCTAAGATATTCAGAGCTGTAATGGTCAATATTCACACCACGTTGTTCAGCGAGGGTACAGCATTTTAAAATGCAAATGCCATTTAGCCTGGCTTTACAATCTGATTTGGCATTGAATGGTAAAAAATATAGGAAGAAAAATTAGTCCTTAAACTATATTACATATAACCCGCCCGTACTTAATACTTGAGATGCGGGGATAAGTTGGGCTTGATTTTCTCTTTTGAGAACGTTCATTGGCCAAATTTACTGGTCAACTACTTTAAGAAAAAGTAAGTGGCCAAGGAAATTGCTAGCCTTCTCCTTTCAGAAGAGTGAACGAGATCGCTAGTGTATTTTGTTTTGCGTAGACATCAGCATTCTATTGTCTCCGTATTAGATTAGATTGCCTATTTCTCACAGATAGAGACAGATAGATTTGTTCAGTTTGACACGCAACCTCTGGCAAGCTGTTTATCCAGTTTGAATTCGATTCCATATGTTTTAAATTAACTAAATCCTTTTGCCTTCTAGCGGAAAGCATATATGCATATTCAGGTACCTACACGCACCAACGTATACACATGAATGAATACACGTACATGCAGATACATGTAAACAGGTGTTTCAATTTTAACGTATCCTGTCTTGAATTCATGAGAGGCACAACCAGGCGTCTTGCTCTCGCCACAGCATTAATTTGCATCATGGTACGATAGCTGGCTAGGCTAGAGATGTCTAACAAGCTGGAATGCGTGTATCGAATGCAGGTGAGGAAGCTGAAAATGTCAATGATTATGTCAAACATATATTTATGTATTTATTTACATTACAGATATATTGCTGCCCATAATCTATACCTATATAATACATCGTTCAAAAATACATGTTGAATAATACATACATAGATGTGTGTGGACTAATATCGTTGGAGTTAAGAAGAATCCAGTTGTAGCTATGTTCCTCCGAGCTCTACCTAAGAGTCACGCACACTTTGGCCTGCAGTGTGCAAATGTGCCTTTCCATTTTTGGCTATGCCCCATCCATCTATAGCTCCACCCACACATCGATCATGTTAAGATCGATCGATAGATCTCTAAACTCTGTGACTAGCAATTTCCAGAAAACTATTCTGGTAAGCTGTTAAACCAATTTGACTGGATGATTTTACAGCTTATGCCGGCAACAACGCCGAGTCAAATTAATTTCGAATTATTCAACATAATGTTTATTAAATAGTATAGACATACAATTCCTACAACTTGATGGCCTATTAAGCTATTATAACGGAATATCTCGCGCCATTCATGACGTAATAGCAGGAGACACCTGATTTAATGAGGGGCGGGACTTGTGGCCACGTCCTATATATCTAAAACGGCTGAGGCGCTAGGGACAGTCGTTTGAAGCCACTTAATTTTAGTTATTATAAACTATCAATTATCCTTACACAATGCATTAACCCTTGTGTCCATTGGCCTCTCTCGAAGAGATCAAATGCTTTGAAAGCTGCTTAATTACCATCATTAGATCATGTCAATTGTCCTTACACAATACATTAATCATTGCGCATTGCACTCTCTCAAAGAGATCGGCGCCTTTTAATGGCACTTAATTACCCTTATTAACCCTTGCCAATCATCATTACATGATAGGATGCTAGGAGTCTTATCAGATGCCTGGAGTCACGTGATTTAATGAGTGGTGGGGATGGGGTGGGGGCGGGGACTTATGGCCCACCCTCTACATCTAACATCCAATCAGATCAGAGAAGAGCTGGAGGTAACAAAAAAAATCATTGCACAAAATATTTTCACACCTTAGGTGTGAATTTATTTTGTTACCAACAGCCCGCCGCTCCTCTACTATGCATAATCCCTGTTTTGGACCAATGACGGTCTAACATATATCGTGATATTGTCATTCCACAGCACTCCAGCTTCCATTTTAGATGGCATGGTGGCCGGACAATATTCTGCCTATTGGTCTAAAATTTGAACAGTTATATTTTTCAATTATTATCTAACATAAAATATCTGTTATTCATTAGAAAAGTTTTGCTAAGATGTTTGGGGAAGCTGGATTAAGGAAAATTCGCGCGATGCAACTTACTAGCATTTGATAAGCAGCTTTCATATCTGATTACCTGATTCTATATGTAACTAAGAGATGGCAGGTTGCAATGAATACAAGTTGAGATGCCATAAAATCGAGAGATATTGGCTTATCAATTGCAATTTAATCCGCCGTGCTCAGTTCTATAATGAGATTACGAGGATGGCGGGATTTGTCGCCACATAAAGGGTGGGCACACACTAAGAAATCTTCAAAATCCGTTCTGTGACCAGCGCTAAAGGTTTAGGAACATTTGTCTCTGCGCTTGATACATCATACAGTTTCAGAAACTATGTGGTTGCAAGAGATCAGTCATCAGATTTCAGAAACTATGTTTCTGTGTGTGTGTGTCCTCAAGAGGTTTCAGAAACTATGTGTCTATGTATGAGTCCTCAAGAGGACTCAGATACTATGTGTCTGCGTATGAGTCCCCAAGAGGACTCAGATACTATGTGTCTGCATGTGAGTCCCCAAGCGGACTCAGAAACTATGTGTCTGCGAGTGAGTCCTCAAGCGGACTCAGAAACTATGTGTCTGCATGTGAGTCCCCAAGAGGACTCAGAAGCTATGTGGCTGCGTGTGAGTCTTCAAGAGGTTTCAGAAACTATGTGCATGCGTGTAGGTTCGCAAGATATTAAAAAAACTATGTGTCTGCGTGTGAGCCCTCAAGAGGTTTCAGAAACTATGTGTCTGCGTGTGATACAGTAAGAGACTTCTGAATCTGTGTGTCTGTCTGTAAATCTCAGAAAGGTTTCAGAAACAGCGTGCCTGCAGCTGATACATCAAGAGGTTTCAGAACATTTTGGTCTGAAAACTTGTTTGCAGATTGTTTTTATACGTTGGTACTTAGATTTATATAATGGTGATCACGTGTGACTGTTTTTTGCGGCTGGAAGGACAGTTATCTTCCTTCAGCTGTAATTTGTTCTCATCAACCTTTCTCAAATCTGTTTTATCAGATGCGAACATTCTAAGCTCGTTTACGTTCACTTTCCTCTTTTGTGGTTATAGATTACAGTATGTTAGGACAAATCACAAAACACACATCAAGTAAGCGTTGTGGTGTTATGTGTGAACTTGGAGTTGATTAGCACCCAGTACATACTGGAAAATTTCATTGTTTCTGGGCGATTTTTCTCATCTCATATTTGAGGAGAATGACCAAACCTTGAACAACGCTGTTGAGCTATCCTCACAGATAGCGAAACCACAATACATAGTTTGTAAAGTGATGTTCTAGGAAAGTTTAATGCTACGAACCAATAGGAAGTTCAGACTGAGTCCTGTAAAATTCAACAAACTATGTGGTGAAAGTAATGTTTCCGAGGGTTTTCAACACACGTTTAAGATTATCAACAACTTGCTCTTAAGCTTGTGAATAGCATAATGCCATCTGGTTACCTGATGGACGAGTAATTAAGAGATGGCAAAGCATGTGTGATGCTTTGATTAACCATCATTGTATCTGGAAAAATTGTGAAAATATTTCCGAATTATTTTTTCTGAAACAAGGATTGGGAAACATCTTCGTTATATGATGTAATGTATTAGAAAAAATGGTTGGAAAATTTTGAAACGAATTTTCAGAAGCATTTAGTCTATCAGCGCCTTTAGCACACATGCAAGCCCAGCAAACTTTCCAAACTGCGCCTTCGCACATTACACTGCTTATTTCCCCTCTTCCAGTGTTAATTCGCTCGCAAATACACCAATAACAGTTATGATCGAGAGGTAGGCTCAATTCATATATTCCGCAAAATGCGGTTGTTCTTGGAGCAAATTACGATGCTTTTGAATGTGTGATCTGACACCAAATAGCTATCTACCACAGCAATTATGGATTAACCAATAACATGTCTTTTGATAACACCCTTTGATGGAGACCAAGTACGCCATTTGATATGAATGAGTTTTCCTTTATGGTTAATATAATAATATTAGAATAATAATAATAAACTTGCAATTTTAACTATATATTACAATTAGCGAGCGAGTAATTAATATTTCATAAGAATCGTAGTCAGCAAGAAAATGGTTAATCTCACTTCTTATGCTTGGCCGGTCTTGCTCTCAAACATTAATTGAGGAAACAGCGCAAATCAGGCAGACATGAGAAATACACATAATAAGACGTCATGCATTTAGATGAAAGGATTACTAACAACTTGATGTTGTTTAACTGGCAGCTCCAAAGGCAGCTCTAGACAAACGTGATGCCTGTCACCGTAAATACTCACGCACCATCACTGGACACCGATGGCCAGACAGTATAACTTCAAACAATGCACCATACAAGATGTGTAATACGTCGCCGATGTCTGTAAAGGTCGTTCAACAAAGATAGGCCATGTTTGGCCATGTGTTAAGGATGCCAGAAAAGACACCAGCACAGAGAGCCTTGGAATTCGCCCTACCCGGAGCCAGTAAATACAAAACCTGGAGAGGATATCATTGCAGAAATCTGCTAAGCGTGCTACGAGGTGATCTCAAGAAAGCAAGGCTCGGTACACCCAAGGAAAGAATGGACTTGAGGAAACTAAGGATTTTGCCTGAGGACATGACGCAGTGGGAAAAAGTGAAGAAGGGCTGATATGCAGATGTAGGATGTTTCTACTACTATATCCGCAGGAAACAGTAATCATACATACATTATTAACCCAACAAAATAGTGATGATACTATCTGAGCCTGTGGACGTATTCCAAAACCCTAGGATTAACACCTATTCATTGTCATTCAGTAATGCAGGCAACAATACCACGTGAGTCACGTTCTCCGCAAATGTGATAGATGATCTTCTTCTTCCAAAGGCTGGTATGGTCATCATTCTTCGAGCTGCTGATCATCCAATCATCTCGATGTTAGTGTAATCAGTGTAGTAATTGAAGACATAAATCTGTCATATCTTGTCACTCATAATTATTGCAGGACGAGTACTGGGCGAGTGCTGAATACACTCACACCAAGCTTATATTATAATCAAACAAAGTCAAGTATGCCACAAGTATCTTTTATTGGATTACACGAGTGAAATAGAAAACAATAATTAGGATTTATTATATCTGCGTGCTTGCCAGAATCAATACTATAGAATTTGTCACTGGCAATTGAATAATTCTCCGTAATCGATGCCTCGAAAACACATACTACGAAGATAAGCAGACTAGATAGGCAGGCACAAAAATCAGAGGAGATGATGAAATAGCTCAGCTGACTGGCATTGATTAGTAGCTTTTAGAATTTGGCCATAAATGAGTCAAAAGTGGGATGTTGTGAATGAGTTTTAAATGTTGTCGGAAAAATGGATCCACATTGTCTAAAAGTATGGCATGTATTATGCACATGTAGATGGCCAGACTGATGTAGGTAACATATATTGATTTTACATGGATTTTGCAGAGGAGATCAAGTATCAAGCAATGCACATTTTACAATATTGCAATTGTCTCAGGGTCTGCTCCAGCAAGACGTCATTATGACTGCACGATCCCGTACATCTCACATGGTTTGCCTATATTCAAACCTACAGTTAACAACTGTTGACGGATTCCAACAACAGATCTGGTCTAACAGGTGTGTACCTTAGCCTCATTTGCCAATACCCTGATCATACAGGCGTCACGAAATCCACGTCACGTTACGAAGCGATATGAACAAGGGAATCCGAAAACAGTTGAATAGCATCGTTTCTGGATTGAGCAAAACCGCTTAACGTGCTTTCAATATGGAATGCCTTGGCTTGTCCCAGGACTACTGCTTTCTATGACAAATGCATATCAAGATTTAAGATAACCTCGCTCTGCTGATTTGCATTATGTATGTCGTGCCCATGGCATAAGAAGTGGGAGGTGGTTTCCTTAAGATATGGACATTAGATATTAATTTGATTCCATCATTGTATATAACTATATGACATATATGTCACTATATGTGAAGGCATCTTACTATACATTTTTTATGGTGTATATTTCACTGTCAGAATGTAGTTCAAAAATATAATATTAGCAATGAAACTGAATATGAAGGTGAAATTGAACTTGTATTATCAATCATTGCATTTATGCATCTATTGTCATAATCCAGTTCCTTACATTAGTATTGCTGACACACTAAGGAAGAGTGAATCAGAATACAATTTGTCATTTTGAGAACTCGTCTGCATTCTATAGACACTTATCGACGCAATCAGCGAGCAAATTGCCTTGTCGCACTTCACCTCAGATTGATGTATTGCAACCCAAATAGCATCATTCACTTTAGCGGTCAGCCTATATTACTAACACGCACTGATTGATCCTGAGACTGGCTTATTGTGGGCTCTCAATCACGATATGTTGCTCAAGATACAGCAATCAATCACACGATATGTTTGACATAGACAAGCCTGTTGGAGAGTCATGTTACCAGAATAAGGAGATCGCAGCAGTGGCTAAATGCGACTGATCTAGGTTGACAAAGAATTAAGAATACGAAAAATACAATTGTTAGTACGATTTTAAATACGAACTAAGAAATTTTCTGTTGAATATTTTTGACTTAATTTGATTTGAGGCCAAGGCTGCCTTAGGCAGCAATGGCTTCCAATCAAAGTAAGTCCAAAATATTTAACTACAGGTTTTATTTTGTTTTAGAAACATATTAGGTAATTCTGAGCTGTATTGTACAGATCATAGAGATCTTGAGAGTTGTAGGACATTGTTTCGTATAAGGCCAACTCCGTCATCACTAATTATAATTTTTAGAAATTGTATGAGCGCCCAAATCTGAAATTTGGATGAAAGCATTATAGATACTATTGGCAGAGTATAAGTCTTTGAATAATACGATCTTTCCGAGAATTAGAGAGTTAGCAATCAAAAAGCTCATTTAGGTTTGTTTCGTGGGCCTAGATCACCTTTCTTTAGAAAACAACTTAATAAGTTGTTCTTATGACGTCATCTGCGTGTGTTATCCGTGTTGCCACTCTGCACTAAGAATGCTAACACTGTCTGAGCAGACGTGCCGCCTGGCATTCTAATAATATGACCAAAACATTCACCATTCCTGTTGAGCAACCTTCACAGACACTTAAACTGTTTTGCGCAGTATGTATCGTGCTCAGTTTGAGATTAGGCTGTGTGGTCGGATTCGTGATGTCTGCCATGTGCTTATAACAATAAGCATCGAGTTTGGTCAAGAGGGAGTGTTGCCCACCCGCCACATAGGACTATTAAAACACACGTAGAGTCGTATAGGTACATCTTGAATTTTGTGGGCACTTTAGTGTCACGAATCCACATGTTTCAGAAGGATTAGACAACAATATGCTATGTCGATCAAGCTGCCGAGGGTGCACCCAAAATGTCCCTCCTCCTCTACTTCTCCGTCTGAAGGAAACCATTTGTCTGCTTTGTACCTGAGAGATACCCACGTGTTTAAGCTTCATTTCTAAATAGGTCTGTAGTTTTGAGCTGTATTGAAACAATTGGAAGCAGTTCATCAAGCGAGGACGTCTTTCTTTGATAAAGATCAGCTGCACTCTACATCTATAATTCCATGTCTAGTTTTGAGAATTGATGTTTCATCTTGTCGAATGTTCTCGAACATGTGCTAGAGCTGGCCTACATGCTCGTGACCGTTCTTTATAGCAGGCATTGCCGTTCTCAGATTTGCTTCCGTTATTGTGCTATGCAGGGGTCAGTCTTGGTTGACCATCAAACTGGGAGGGATTATACCATTGGATATGTTCGAAGCTACAAAGTAGCCGATTGACCTGATCGTAATATTGAGTGGAGAAGCGATGTTAGGTGCATATATCCATAGATCTAAAACATTAGTACAAGGTGCAAGTCTGTAAAAAATACCATTATCTACGCCATAATCAATTCTGTACCTGATCGGTACGCTAGTTTTGAGTTAGCAGCGCTCAGAGCTTGTGCAATGATTGTCCAGAACCAAGACGTAAGAAAGTAAATCCGATGATGCAACTGAGGATTTGATCACATGGTACAATAGTACATAAATCGTGTAACTTGTACTTAGTCACTCCTCAGCACAACTACTACGATGTATTAGCGCTCCATTGCCATTATCGCATCTCCCAGGAAATAGTTTAATGTATCAGAGTATGTATTGATGAAGGATGACAATTGCTAGCATAACATGTTCATATATCCTACTACATTACTTTCCAGTGCGAGGATTGTCGGTCATCGTCCTATAATGGATATCACTCTCGACCCAATCTCTACACAATTTACATAGTCCGTTTTACATGATATCCAGACTAGACCATCTGATCTGTATGTTCTAAATGTTACAATGGTAGAAATAATCTGCATTACGAGCTGACGTTTATGTGTTGTTTATTGTCTCTATTCCAATCCTGAGGGAAATAAGGCAAGGGCAAGTGGACCATCTATGTGACCACATTTGAGCATTAAGCAGAACTACAAATAAGCCCTCTATTGGTGCCTCATTTCCACACTCCAGGTTTTGAGCAGCAGACTCGCTATCTAGAGTGTGTACCATTTAGTCATATTACCGCTTGCAAGCGTGCCGTAATTGAATGTATGCTAAAATGGAAACCATTCTGGCGTTTGTTCATGCTTGGCTATTGCTGGGTAAATTGGATAATTTGTCTTCATGTCATTAAACTACAATGACATTAATTTATTTGGCGGCATAAGTCAATAGCTGTAAATAACTGCAGTGCTCGCATCCCTCTTGAAAGCTCAGATTACCTGTAATCAGTATAATATATACCATGAAACAACCGTCATATATGCATTTAGGTTCATTTGAAAACATGTTCCAATAATTAACTATTCCTTGATCATAAACGTCTTTCATAGTGGAGAAGGACTAATAAAAATTATCTGTTACGTGGAACTATTATATGATCTCTAACTAGTAAGCTGTGTAAACTATTGGGTAACGTGTGTCGAACAGCTCTTCTCTGCGACCAGGTCACTGTCAATGTTTATTATTGGCAAAAATTAAAATTTTAATTTTCGCCACTATATCGATGGGTTCTGTTATTCTGCCAGCCTGCATTTCTGTCCGCCTGTCTGTCTACATGTCTGTCTGTCAGTGCTCAATCACGGTTGAGCTAATCTCTCGGCATGGTTCGTCTTATTGGGACGAAACTTGAACACATGCTTCCTTATATCAAGGGGATAGAGCACAATGGTACAGACGGCATGATGTCACAGGTCAAAGTACGATGGCATTGTATAAGACCCTACTTTTTACAATTATGTTTTGCATTTAGCTCAGCATATTGTTTAGTATCTCGGCATGGCTTCACCCTATTGAGACTAAACTCGAACATATAATACTGCTTGATATGAAGAACATGGGTGAATGTATGAATATCATGAGCTCAAAGTTCATGGTCACGGTGCCCTTGATTGAAAACTCTACCTTTTGCGATTAAGTTTTTGCATATAGCTCAAAATATCATCTTATATCTCTGCATGGCGTCACCATATTTGAACTAAATGTGGACACATTGAAGATTGCGGGTTGGGGTGTGGCCTTCAAGAACTCCAGGAAAACTTATTAAGATCTACGACGATAAGAGTTGGTTTCTCCCGCTCGCTACCGGAAACTCTTATGTGTTGCTGTGACAACGTCGCCAGTAGTGAGATGGGGCGAAGTAGCTGCAGTCGGGTCGCCTCATCTGACTGATGGTAAATAGATGATATTTATTTCAGACTGCTGGGCCTGATCTGAGCAATCTAAGATCCTGGTAAGGACTGGGTGTGTCTCCCAGCTCAACTAGATTCGCTAACAAACTAATAAACTTCCGGTGTTACACATACGTAAAATAACATACTTTATTTGCACTATAAAATAAACTGATGGAATGGTCGAGCAAAATCGCTTGTACAAAGAATACTTGGTACAATATGATGTACATAAAACTATCATCTTAAACTAATCTCTCTCTACTCTAACCTATTCTACCTCAAGCTCGTTAAGCATAGCAGCCATAGCTTGGAACAACGTGAATCCTATCAAGTAATTCGAAATGTTCAGATCGAGTGAATCTGAAGGATTAATTTGTCCTGAGAGAAGTACCTTCTTATATAGCTACAAATTCGGACTTTCCAATATTCTGCTCATTTCCAATAAATGTACAACTTCTCTCAGACCCTATTCTTACAACTCTTCTAGGTACCCGATAAGCACACTTTGATTGGCCAAGCAATAAAGTCACCAATCAACTTCTGCTTATCTCTTCCTAGAAGTTATGACCTGATAAATGATTGGTCCTTTCAACCAATCTGCGATTCCTCCCTCACTTCTTCTGGCACACAACTCTATTCTTTATAATTCTTTACTGCAGAGTCTGGTTGGTCTTGATTGGTTATGACGTGATTCCAACCAATCATACTCGGCCCAATTCTTCCATGAAGATTGTGCCTTATATAGTCAAAGCAGTGGGAACCGCTTCTGATTTGATGCGATCTGTCAGCTAACTAACAACAAGGTATGTGTTGTTTATGCATGCCATAAAATGAGTGGCAGATAGTTTATCAAAAAATTTTGATTCTGTTATGAATTCCTAAAGGACGCTCTAATGTCCATGTCCTGTCCATTGTGTATCAAAGAAGTCTCGAGAATCGAGAATCCTAGGGTACTAGGCACACGTGCTGGATGATTCATTACCAGATGGTGATGTTCTAGCCCAGAATCAAATACTAGTCTGCCTACATCACCAACTGTGTCAGTTAGCCACGTTCAACTTATTCTCATAATTCATGATTCCAACACTAGCCGCTAAACATTAATTATTTCCAAAACTACAACTATCAACAACTGCTGAATATTATAAAGATGAATACTGGCTAAGCAGCAACTTTTAAGTAAACCATTTTCAAATACACGTCAACTCAGAACCATAGAATCATTTCTAATTAAATCATCCAATTTCTATCATCATCATATTAATCTCATCTGCGGTTATGTAACGCTATAAATAGCATCCTACATTTAACATTAGTACAATTATATTACATATAAATAGATGACCTGGCTGTCCCGACTTTCCACCTCCCAATGATTGACACATATTTATAAATAACAGGTGGTCGACTCAGCCACATACATAGATGATGCTTAATCATCTCAACTTTCCCATTTCGAAGTGTATGTACATAAATATCATTGATGCAATGTTGTAGCATCCATCTTTAGCTCACCTGGACTTTTAGCTCACCTGGTACTTTCAAAACTAAATTTCTTTTGGGGTCTTACATGAATTATAGGACACCTCGCGGGGTCATGACTTCCCATGTGGCAATCCCATGTTTACAACATGTTTCCTTCTATCGAAGGAATGAACCATAATTATATTTAAATCATGCGGCAAAAGTTCATGGTCGCTGGGACCTTGGTATAAAAACTCTACATTTTGCAGTTAAGTTTTGTGTTTAGCTCAACATGTCGGCTTATATCTCGGCATGGATTCATCCCATTGAGACTAAACTTGACACTAAGGTCAGAGATCAAGGTCATTCTTAGATTTGTATAAAATGCAGACTTTATCAGTTTGGTTCTGCTTAACTCGTCTAACTTTTATTTCAAATTTGGCCAAGATATTGGAACTAAGCATCGTCATATAGTTACTTCAACCAGGAGGAGCAGGAAAGACATTCAGACTTTTGAGGTCAATGCCATTGTAATATTGATAGAAAGCTAGATTTGCACTTGGAAATGCAAAATGCCAAGATATTCGCCAATATCCCTTCATTGTAACACTGATGTCTTGTTATTTCTAGAATGCATCATCAGTTTGATCGAGGAATTATCAGCATGTATTAATGCCCCTAACATCAGTTTTTCGTCCTGTACAATCATACACATGCTTGCAAGAGGAAAGGACCTCACGTTTCTATTAATATCATGATTATATTCGACAAAATTAACACGAAATTGTAAATGTTTATAAATCAAAACAATGTATTATATTTGCTGGAGTTCTGTGCATGCAGAATGTCTTACTGTCATAATCGAAAATCATGATGACACTTTTGAATAACTTTGGTTCTACTGGAAAGATCTTCTCCAAATTTGGTTCGGGGTGGTATGCCAATGGGGATCCTGAACAAATATTGTGGCCTAAAACGCAACTGCAACAGGTGTTAGCAACTGTTTGCAAAATGGGCATTTTTACGCATTCTTCAATAACTCTGATTCTACTTGTGTAATCTTCTCTAACCTCGGTTGGGAGCTGGCTAATGTGGTCCCAATTACATAGAACAAGTTTGGGGTGTAAACGCAACAACAGCACCTTTAAGCACCAGTTTACAAAAGAAGCATTTGACTCATTCTTCAATAACTCTGGCTCTACAGGTGCAATCTTCTCCAAAGTTGGGGTGGGAGCTTGCCCATGTTGTCCCAAACACATGTGGCAAATGTGTGGCCAAAGGCTAAAAAGCAACAGCAACAGCTTTCAGCAACATTGTTTTCAAAATATACATTTTGGAAGCATTTTTCAATATCTCTAATGGAGCGATCCTTTTCGAACTTCGGTTGACCTGTGTCTGTGGTGTCCTGAATACGCATAACAATTGTACAGTCAAAAACTAAAACGCAACAGCAACAGCTTTCAGCAACAGTCTTTCCAAAATAGACATAATTAAGATCGTTGTAAGTTGTTCCCATTAGAAATGTTTGGCTTTAAAATAGTTCCTCATAGCAAGAACTTAGGGTAACCAGTTGTAGCGAGGGTGGGGTTGGGGCAGGTACTTGAACAAGACTATCCAAACACTGGTTACGGTGAGAGATCGGTGAGAGTTCCCCGCGATTTATTGAGGAACAAACGCGTAGATGGTGCATAAATACAATCAGCAGCATAGTGTGTGGCACTGCGGTGTCGAACAAGGAGGACAGCAATCACGCCAAGCAAATGTGATCACGATACAGTAGATCATACAATCCTGCAGGAGTTGACTTCTATCCTAGTAAATCCAGTTGGAAAACGTAATTTGAATATTTCGGCTATCACTTTCTATATAACTTTCTTTACAACTTTCTAGAATATTTTCTGATCTGCACAGTTTAAACGGAGTGACAATAAAATGAGAAGTTGGTGTATATATCCCAGGATGTTCACTAGCAATATAAGTGGCTTGGATGTCGGCTTGGAGTATGACTAAATTGCATGGACAGATCTAGTGGAATCTGTATGACTGGTTAATGGAGTATGGCTTGGCTATGGGGTAAGCTAATACAATAACAAACAACATATTTGAATAGCAGTAAAGAACAGTTTTATTCAGTTTGATTGACTGATTACATTAAGCCCATGGTGATTACTATGCAATGGATTGGGAGGGGCTGCATGCAATGCATTTACAGGGTACGGATACACACATGCTTTGCATTAAAGAAAAGCAAGCGCAGCTTTATTGGGGTGATGAAATAACATAGGTACATTATATATCATAGTACATTATCAAATAACATATTTAGAATTATGGTTGCTGGGTCCAATCTAATACATAACTGTGCCGGTCATACTGGCGTTTAACTCTTATCATGCTAAAATAAGAAACATGTAAGTTGATATTGGTCAACACGGAAGGATATTGGGCATTGTGGGTGCACTGATACTGTATGTTGTTACCACTATAAGCAGCATCACATTTCAGCAGCATTGCCCCAAACATGACCAATTGACTTCCATGTGGTCTAATAGCAACTTACATGCTCCTTATTTCAGCGTGATAAGGGTTAAACTTCACAGGCGTTCCTTGCAATGGCCTGTGTTGATTTTGGGCGCAATGATGCCGTATGCTGTAGCTGCTATAAGCAGCATCACCGTTCAGCAGCATTGCTCCAAACATGTCCACCAGCTCTCACAGCCTTTAAAGGACTAATGCTCACCGTCGTTCCCTGTAAAAGTGTGTGCTCGTTTTGGGTGCAATGATGTTGTATGCTGTTGCCACTATAGGCGGCAACACATTTCAGCAGCATTGCTCCGAAATCTTCACAAACGTTCCTTTCTAGGACTGCAGGATTTCATGTTATTAAATGGCATTACTTATGACGTTCATTTATGTTCTAGGAGTGTATGATCTACTGTATCGTGATCACATGTACTTGTTCGACACACCCCAGTGCCAACCACACCATCAATATGTTTGTTGCTCAATAAACTGCGGACTCTCACCGTAACCAGTGTTTGGGTCATCGTGGCCAAGTACCTGCACATATACGCACGCGCGGTCACACACGCACGCACGCTCGCATAATGTCAAACTGTTCACGATGCCAATTTTCAAGCAGGTTTGAACAGTATATCGGTTTTATGAGGTAGGGTGGGGCCACGGATGGGCGGCTACAATTAGTGTAGTCCTATGTAATATTTTTTTCATGAACATCTTGCAAGTATACATGTGTTGTCTGGAACTTTTGACCCCAAATACACGCTCACGACTTCTAATTTCTTTATAAGCATCAGGAATAAAGTATATACATTCATTTACGATTACGCCAGTAATTGTTAAACTCTAGCTTCTTACGGACTAACAATACTATGTATTCCATTTACAATCAATTAATTATAATGCGCGAGCTTTATCATTTGCTTAATCATTACGAGTCGAATAACTGGATATATACCTTAATTTGTAATAGAGCATAGGCCTATTGAATCATGTTTAGTATTGCAACGCGAACTTACATGACTGGTCAAGGTCGTCGTTAACGTGTGATCTTAGCTTTAAAGACTTATCTAAGCATGGGGTGGTTACTTAGCGTTGCTGGGATAACTCCCTCGCTCAGAACTACAGCAACAATTAACATGGTTATTTTATATTCTTAATTGCCACAATTGAAAAATCCGTCAAAACTCGCGATGTGGACTGCCTGTTTAGATTAGCTGAAGTTTGAACAATTAGTCTGAGATCTAGGTAATAATATCCTTTTACAGAATTAGGATAACTGAATTAGTCACACAGCATGAGACTCATTCATTAGCCTACACGCTGAGCAAGCGTCAATCAGCCGCACACGAATAAAGGAGAGAACTCATTGTATACCCAATTCGATTATGTTAACACTGAATAAGAAAGCCCAATAGAAAGTCGTTCATTTACAATTTTTAAAATATTATCGCGTATGATTAAATATTTCAAAACTAATTTGACTGGGATTTGGTGCTATGAACAATAGCAGCATCTTCCAGTCCCATTAGATTCAAAATATTGGAAAGTTTACGGATAGAGTGCCATTGATCATAAGCAATTTAGTGGGAATAGAAAATAACAGAAATCTTGACTTTTGTATGTTCAAATAGGCCTGCGTTTTAATCCTTCAGTGGACAAATTTGGTTAGTAAAATTTTAATTTTCTCATGGAAAATGTCAATTTGCAGACAAAGGAAGATTATTGTGGAAGTTTTACCACTGGAATGTCTGGTTTGCTTATCTAGCCAGTCATTTCCGTGGTAAATTTTCAAAAATATTCGTCTTTAGGTCTGCAGATTGACAGGTCACAAGACTATTGCAGAGACCGACTTAGCGGCAATATTTATGATTAAATAAGAATTAATCCTTATTGACTAAACCGAAAATTTAATTAGACTAGTTTTTCGGTTTGAGCCTGATTACGGCGGTTTCCAAACCCTCTACACCCCCACCGAAATTGAATATTCCAATATGTATTTAGATCCACCAGTTGTATGCACTAACAATAAAGCATGACCCTTATATCACCCACCAAACTCACCACCCCACCCCACCCCACACCCACCCACCAACCCCAACCAACCACGCCCCCCCACCCCACACCACTCCACTCACAAATTTTTTAACTCACAAACATTGTGCTGAAAGTAGGGAGAATTGACAATTTGGCCGCGCTCGAATATTGTCAGACAATGTGGCCTTTTCGTATCGAGACAGCAGACTTTCCGCTGCTGATCACCAATAAAAGCTGGAATCATTCATCTTTTATCCATACTAAGTGTGCCGCTGTATCATTTGCAACCAATCTAGTGTGTTTAGATTTATGGCAGGTTCGCCACGATAATAGCTGCTTTGTGGCATCAAGAAATATCACATCACATTATAGTGTCGCACGCAGGAAAGGTAACTACACGATTAATCATCTTTCGGCGAGTTTAACGATTAGAAATCGCAAGCCGTGAGAAGATAAATACGGGTATTGCCGATTAACGATCAGAAATCGCAATAATATGCGCATCGATTACAACTAAAGCATTTCGTTTATGTGTTACTATTTTAAAAATCGTATTCCTCATCACACCTACAACGCAACGTAACACAAATAATTAGTTTAGAGCTTGGAAAAGATTTAACCCTACCTACCGTGTGCCAGTTTGATAGACATTGTATGATGTGTATTTGTCAGAGCACACCCAGCACAAAATGAATAGACAAATGATTTAACAATTTGGGAAATAAATGTCAATAATACAACTAGCTACGACTAGGTCGATTTAACCTGACCAATACCATGAAAATCAGCGGCATGGCCGGTAACGTCAAACACTATTTTGCGTCAAATCTGTGATGAATTATAAATTTATTTAGGCATCTAGTGTTTTCAGATGACTGATGCTGCAGCGTATGCATGTTCGACAAACGCAAGCGCGTTAGCTAGCCTTTCACATGGTAATTTTCCAACATTGAAAAATCAAGTCTTATCCTTACACCACACCATTTGACATCAGGAGGCCTGATGTGGTCTGCGATTTGGCTCTTAAGTCAGACGTGGCAACCTAGACTAGAGCGACTAGACACATCTAATGGTCAACATTACGCCAAGTGACGGTTCCATTTTTAGCTATGCCCCGCCCATCTCTATCTAAGCCCCACTCACACATCGATCTCTGACTATCAATTTCCAGAAAACTATACAGGTAAGCTATTGAATATTTTGGAACTAATTTGACTGCGTCCCAAAATGAGCACACACTTTTACAGAGAACGAGGGCGCGATCATTAATCCTTTAAACGCTGTGAAATTTGGTGAACAATTTTTTAGCAACAGCATCCAGTTAAATTAGTTTCAAAATATTCAACAACATGTTTATTAAATAGTAGAGACATACAATTCGTACAACGTGTCGGACTACTATGAGTTAAAAAAGACTGACCAAATATAATTATTTATAGCATAATGCTTATGACATCATCTTACACGCCGATCAGGTGATTATGACGTCATATGAAATCAGATTGATATATGGATACTCTGGAAAGCTGAATTATACGATCACTTCCATGATCCGAAATCTATCGCATCATAACGAATCATCATAAATTAACTCATATGGATTCGCGTGATGGTGATAAAGAAAGCGCTGTTGATGACAAACATACAGGGTACAGAGTAATTGATTCTATTCAGTGTGCTTAACTTACTCTAACACATTCATGTAAACATAAAATATAATAGATGTTAAGATAATAAGCATCATTAGAACTGCATCTATCACACAATCAAAGAATACAGCTGGGTGTGGTTTGTGATGAGTTGTAACTGAGTATAGCCACATCAGAAAGACAAGTACAAGCATCAGTTCAGTAACCATGTCCATGGCTTTAAATTATCTATGTTATTCTGATGAATTTCTGCTCCAGAAAACGACCATATTGTCACTTAGCTATATCATCACAGCATGTGTTATCTAGAATTATAAGTGTTAGAGGATAATGGCATAAACATATATCCATGCGTACACGTGTGTCTATTCGTGCGTGTGTCCATACGGAGTACGTGCTACAATTGAACCCAGCGCACCCCGATATTTGGCATTATCCATTGACAATTGGTTTCCAAAGCTGCCATTGTTAATGTAAAAACACAACTTTTGTTTATCGACGTTCAATATCCATACGAAACGCATATCGTATTTGCCTGAATATGTTGATTATTCGGCATAGCTCAATATGCTGTATATCATCAATAGCACGTTCTTTATGACCACCAAGCGAATCCATGCGATATAATCTATGATGATTCGTTATGTCACAATAGATTTCGGAACATAGATTTGGCGCAATTTTGGATTTTAAACGTGCCTAGTCACTGAAATGTAGGTTACCACATCAAACTTAAGCACCAAAATTCGTGGTTATCATTGTGATGTGCAAGTGTCTACTAGACCAAGGTATCGTGTCGCAACTACCACTGCGTACGGACTAATGATATTATATATATATATATATATACGATACTCGTTCACTCGCTTACCCAATGATCCCTGTCCATCCCTGACGGCATATCACACAAATCTAAGAGAGCGCCAGGGCTGTCGATATACGGTTGTTGTATGCGATGCCTGCCAGGCCTGTCCTTTCATGTTTCCATATCCACAGGTATTTTCTATGATTTCTTTGCTCGTCCAACCATTCATTTTCCTCGCGGGGTCCATCTGACGGCTGGTATGCTGCACATATTACCCAGCCACATCCAACATCCTGAGTTCACTAGTTAGATATGCAATGAAGGGGTGTGTGGGGGTGTGGTCCGATCTGCTACTCAAGTATCTGATAATCAAGTATGTCACCATTTAACTGACGTCACAATCATAATGACGTATATCTCAGTCATGCAAATCTAAACGTCCGTCATTAGAGTACGAAGTCTATGTCTTTGAAAAGATTTACAATTTAATAGAAATTCTTTAGAATATATTTGAAAATAATTTGTTTGAGAGTTGTTGAAACATTTTCAATAACAGCCACTAGTTAAATTAATTTCAAAATAGTTAACAGCTTACTTGTATAGTTATCTTGTATAGTTACCTTGAGACTTATATCCTGGAAATACATTGTTGCAAGACCTTCACATTTTACACAATATCAATGGCCTACAAATGTTTAGTCAATCGACACAAGCAGGTAATTATTGTATGTGTTTAAGCCATTCAATAATGCTGAACGGGAAAATACATTTCGTACACTGTAAGAAATGGCATGCTGGGTATTTTGAGGGCAAATTGCCAGCAGGCCATGGTCGCTCAATACTGAAGCCGCAATCGGATTTCCTCTTGGCTTCAACTGATGTCTGGTATGGTTGAATTGAAATTCTGATAATGTGTTTCGTCCGTGAAAGTAGTACATTATTTTAGTTATTTAATTTATCATTTAATATTTACAATCGGGTTGAAATAAGTTCTTTAGGTGGCTTTACGATATGATAACACTGTGGCACAGCTGATTAACGCTGCCTTAAAAAACCTGATAGAAATGATACCCCAGACTGCAATGGCCGATTGTGCATAGCGACCTGCATGACTAACCATAGAGGGGGTCACGTTTCACTTTCAGAAATATTCTTTAGAAGCTAGGATTAAGTGACATTTCAGTTTCTTAGAGAAAAATTGCAACAGTAAAACATCGATCAAGGGTAAGAAGTAGTTAGACTTCCCCTTACTATTTGTATTAAGCAAGCACAGTGAATGTTAGAGCAGAAACAGTCTGTCCGGTTGGAAATATTATTGGATTTGTCAGAAGCTATGTAATAAATATGTTGCGAAACGAATTGCCTCTGCGTCTCTGTGTCTCTGTATCTACTGGGCTTTGACAATTCAACATCTATAACTAACAGTAAAGATTGTTTCTATTAATTATTACAGACATTGCCAGCGAGTGGCAAAATCCACTATCTGAGCCATTAATCCGGCCGTCATGGCATTTATTTCTATCCAAAAGGTTGGTTACATTTTGTTCTCGAATATGATTCATACATATGCCATGCTGTGGCTATAGAAGAACCTGAGAGAGGTAGCCATAATCTGTGACCTCCATTTGGCAATCAGGCGACCGTATTGCCCAGGATGTGAATTTTGTCACACTGCCCAAAGGAAAATACCAGACAATGTAATAACGCACAATATGGCGACAACGAGTGCGTAATCAATCCATTCGATAGCAACGTGGAGTGAATTGCATATTGTAATATTCGTCTAAAGATGGTATAGCTAAAGATCATTGATGGCCGATCAATATTCAACGGATTCATGAAATTGATATTAATACCTGAGAATATGACCTTGTCATACGTGGCATTGTTTTTGTAATTGTTTTACCATCCGAAGTTGATAAGTGTGCTTGTATCTCTCCACCCTGGGACGCGGACATATACGTCTCACCGGACTGCGCGGGATCCGTCATGTCTGCATATACATGCGATATTATGGCGGAGATTCTCATGCTGAAGGGCATTATGGTAATGTCTTGATCAAAACCTGTAAATTGTACGTGGTAACAACAATAATTTTCAATAGCACTAAGCCCTTTGCAAAATGTGCGCTTCCTTTAATTTGCGTAGCATGATGCACCATATTGCATAATGTGCACGAGCCCCTAGCAGTAGTATTTCATACATTTGATGTTATTACGTACGCTGGTGACAGTATCTGATAGTGAATGTGCAGGATATGTTAAACATGGTGTCATTAATTTGACTCGATAAGAATCAACAACATCTACAATCAAAACCAAAACCACAACCTCGACAACCACCACACTCACAAACCCAACACCACCCATCCCCACAGCAATCACACAGTCCACAGTTCTGACAACATCGAGGATGATGGTGACACTAATGACCTTATTCTTTAAGAAGATACTAATTATAATGATGGCATTACTATCAGAAACTCAAAATAGTGTATGGTGTGGAAACACAGCTGATGAGATAGCGATGCTTTTCTTCTCCACACGTTTGCTAATTAACCTTGGGAACTTTGCACACAGCGATGGGCGGAGAACAAATAAATAAACAAAGCAATGCCAATGATGTCCAGGGCATGATCACAAAACATGCTCATCTTTTAACACCTATGCCTAGCTGGATGGTGTCTGGATCTGAGACCATTCACTGCTGCAGACACATTAGCAACATAATATAGCGATAAGAGCAGGAGTCGTATTTTCTATTTGAATCGTATGTTGCTGAATGTCGTTAATTTCTTTCTGCAACATCTTAGCAACAAGGTTATTGAACTCAGAGTGGAACAGAGCTTCTTGTGGTACGGAGATCAGCGGAGATGTAACTAACACATTATAGCAACATACCTGCTATAAAGAAACAATGTACAGGAATTAATATCAACAATGTACAGTTAAATCACTGAATATATCGCATACCTGCTCTTTTAGCCAACTTATGGTTATTCATTGAGACGTGTGTTTGTACGTCCACTCGTTCAAACGAACCACCATCATTTCAACCCAAAGCTATGTAACATAACCAAGGAATTGCATTCAGCAACAACCAGACTTTAGTGACCAAATGTATGCCTTGTTAGGTACACACATGGTCCATTATTGGCATATTTGACAGTATTTTTTTACCTACTTTAGAACATCGATTTACAAACGTATTATAGAACTGTTTTTAAATGATGTGATAATTAATAAAACGTTATTAAGCCTGATATATGTAATGATAGATGGCCATTTCAACTCGATGCTTACGTCAATTAATCAAAGATAATGACGAAATGTTCACATGATAAGATACATTTTACTCGGAATGTTGAACATATGGACAGTACATTTTGTCATTCTTCCAAATAATCTCAGACAGCATAAAATATTCACATTACATAAATGACCACTTTGGTAATATCAATGTGATCACTGTCGATTTCAAAACTTATTGCTAAGGACAATCGAACGAAAATGTTATCACAGTTTAACTGTCTCGCTGCTGCAAGCCACCTGGCAATAATTTCAATGTGCAAAAGCTCTTAACCTGTTGAGTATTTTGAAAACAATTTGACTGAAAGTTGTTGGTGGCTTAGCCAAAATATATAGCATGTTCAGAGATATAACCGCTGGAATATGTTGTCTGCAAAAACTCAGCAGCCAGACGGTTGGCATTGTGTCCTTATGTGTTCAGTGGTTTTTCCACTATGGCATCTTGCTGCTTGTAAATCAAGGGGGTGGGGGTGTAATTCGTGACACGATTTTCTAAGGCCAATTTATCTGCAATAAATATTAAATGTGCTATGTATTAGCAAAAGGATAACAGCCATGTCATTTGAATGGACTGAATATGTTATAATTTCTACACATACAGTATCCATATATGACATTTAATGATTTAATAATAGGAAAACGTGCCACAAATGCACAAATTCACATAATAGACCACAGCGCTTCTTTTCGCAAATGTATTCACTTCATTTTTATTTCACTAATAAATATTGTCACCGTGAACATATTTGTCAAATTTCGTAATAAACTATCAACAAATGGGTACAAATGCTGCTATTGTTGATGGACACTATTGGAGGACATATACTAGTGACCTATTCTCGAACCACACATGGCCCCACTCTCCAAGCACCACCACAAATGACTACCAGGTATATTGATGTTCCCAATAACCCATGTAAGGTAATTAACATGGATGACATAGTGCACTAACCTTTGTCTGTCGATGTCACATTTATGGATTATGGCACTCTACTATTATATAATATCTCCTACCAGATATCACAAAGAATGCTGCTATTCAGTTAATTTACATGACGACGACGACGACGACAATGATGATGATGCTGATGATGCTGAGGATGATGATGATGATGATGATGATGATGATGATGATGATGATGATGATGATGATGCTATACTGTGTGTTGCGGCTGTAGTAGTTTGAAAAAATTCTGCAACTGGAATCGGTCCTTCTTTTTTTTCTTCCTCTTCTTCTTTTTCTTCATCTTCTTCTTTTTCTTTGGTCGCTCTTTCTTGTCAACAGCACGAGTTCTTAGCTCCACACCTCAGCCCCAGCTCCACCCACCCCACCCCCAATGTTTGTCTTGGTCGTCAGAGTAACAAGTTCGGCTTAGGATGTTTACATGATAGCTGTTACATCAACAGCAACATATTTACATATATAACAATGGTACATTAATTATCTTGCAGTATCGACATGTTGGCACAAAAAAGCCAGCTAATGCTAACTCCTAATCGTTTCATATCTTGGCTACGAAACACAAAAGTAAATAAGTAAATGTATGCATAGCATCAGGGTGATATTTACTTAGATGCTGTAAACATTAGGTTACCAATTAAGTTCCCATTTTATAAGGGATTCTAACATAGCCAGATTTTGTTCTTGAGAAACTTATCATGAGGATGAGAACATATTCTATGCGAACAGTCGTTCATGAATTATATACATGGTGACTATGTCAAAACCGAAGAAGGTGTGAAGGATATCCACCAGAGCCTGGTGACAATGTCAACCTATAACAATTCTGTGTTAGGGTTACAAAGTGAACTATCGCACCCCACTAGAGATTGTAATTGTAATTTGCTAGGCTTGGTTTGTTTTATTTGGCACAATGTGTGTCAGAATCTTAAATTCTAGTGGCTTCTATGGAAGCACCCTGTAGTTGTAAATATTAATTTGATTTGGTTAGAAATCTATTTGTGTTGCTTAAACTGTGAGTAGCTAACCGTGGATCAGTTGATACTGAGATTAATTGTTAGTAGTAATGTTTAAGAAACAAGAGTCTCACCCTTAACCCTTTGGCAGCCGAAGACAAAGGCCTCTCCAATTACTTTCCAAATAGTCAATAGCTTGCATAGATAGCTACCGTTAAATTGAAATTCTGGGAATTCAGCGTTCAAAGAGTTAATTCAGTAATTCTTAAGCTATTCGTATCACGGAATCACAGAAAACATGTGGTGACTAATTGGTTTTAATGTAGATCACAGCATGCAACATATGCTTCTACAGAGCAGCTGAGAATAGAAGTCGTGTCACATGGGCCTGTACTAAGATACAAGCTGTGATGTGAATCATAGCTGCTGTTTACGATCTATATGTGGAATGTGAAGCAGTAATGGGGTTGATGTGCAGGCCTAGTCAGTGGTTGGATGAGGCCATTCTCGCAGCCTATATCGAGTGATATTGCATATGGACATGAATGGTGGGCATACGCAGAGAGGGACTCGTCATAGCAAGGCGAATTCGACCATCAATCACGTTTAGAACATATAGATCAGAAGCTTCTGTCAAATCTTTGCTCAGGAACGATCATTATTCAAGTTTATTAAGACATGGCCGTGTAAGCTATTGACATTCTAATTCACCTTTCCAGAGTACCCACCCATCATATGACGTCATAATGAACTGCGTGGTGTGTACAATGACATCATAATGAATGACGTCATGAATGACGTCGAAAAGTACGTCACGAACGCATATTTGATGATGGTCTATGGGCTGTTGTACAAATTGTTTGCTTTTACTATTTAATAAATATTCTGTTGAATATTTTGAAACTAATTTGACTGGGCGCTGTTGCTGCCTATGGCAGCAACAGCGCCCAGTCTAATTAGTTACAAAATATTCAACTGCTTCCCTGTATAGTTTTCAGGAAATTGATAGCTAGGGCATTCGGGGATCGATCAATCCAAACACGGCGAGGTGTGGGTGGAGCTTAGCTAGTGATGGGCGGGGCATAGCTAAAAATGGAAAGGTTCATTCTGTGTTCTAATTTGTAATTTCTGCGTTTTAAGTTCTGTAGCATCACAAGCATGAATTTCCATCACAGCTTCCCCCTCCATGTCGTCAATTTTGCGAATGGTCGATTAAAGCAGTTAAATTATTTCCGATAAGGTTTTACGAATTGTATGTCTTTGATGAATGCACAATTTACTAAGCATCTGTTGAATAATTTGCACCTAATTTGACTGGGATATGAGCGGGTTATACCTAAAATGGAGGCTTCAGTTGTATGTTTGTTGGTATGTGTGTTAGTTCCTTACTTTGTTTGTTTCTTTGTATGTATGTCTGTGTCCTGCACAAGCACACGCGCATGTGTGCGCGCGCGTGTGTGTATGTGTGTGTGTACGTGCGTGCGTGCGTGTGTGTGTGTGTGGGGGGGGGGGTGCGTGCATGTGTGCGCGTGTGTCTGCGCATCTGTTCGCATGTATGTTCACGTGATAACACATGTTCATCTAGATGGATCATCAATACGCTTTTGGGTTAACTAGTCCTTGAGTTCGTATAGAACGGTCTTGCTATTAGAGTTCAAATGACCTAGATTCAAGTTCATCCCAAAGAGCGAATGGGGTGGCGGAACTCTTGCCGAATACGTGTTCTGGAAAGCAAATGTCAATATGTGTGCGCAGATGTCATTTTAAACCATATAACGCACTTTCATGGTTTAATACAAGCGATTCTTTTTAATAAGCGAGCCAATACAAAGTCCATACGCAAGCGATATAAGAGATAGAAAGAGACAGTCTCCTATTATTCAATTTGTGTGCTACTACATTTTCTCGCGGAATCTCTTGCTTGATGAAGTTAGTGCCACTTGACCGCATCATTAAGTGAAATCCAATCATGTTCTGGCAATATTGAAGGAGTATTTTCACATCATAGTAACCCTCATCCCATCTCCCCAGCCATGCATTTGGGCACCAACCTTCTCCTTACCACTATGCTGATACTGGTGTCATTGTACGCTGTACCAATTAAACAATTACTTTCGTCTGTATGTTCTAGCAAATATTTAGTGCATCATGCGTATAAACGCTTGCTTATTTTGAAAGCAGCATGAGAACACAATTTAATTAACGGTTCTCAGACGGCAGTAACATTTAGTGGAATCTGTTAAACTTATTTGAAATAAGTAAATGTATTATCAGAAATCAGAATAAATCTGGTTCACAAATAAAGCTTGTCTTCATCCTGTCTGGAGAGATTGAAAATGTGAACTGTTAATATTGATTCAGCAATGCGCAATCCATGATAATTCATGAAGTCAGCTACTTTATCCCTCGTGTGTGAGGAAATGAACAGCTTCTTCAGAGGTCAAGATGCTGACTTAGCTCGGAAATTACTTAGTTATTGGCATGTCAAATGTATAATTATAATAAACAATTTGGACTTATTACAAATATTCGCAAGGATTATCAATAAATAGTGATAAGACGTCAGGTCTGACAAAATAGTTGCTCACAACATTTAATTAAATTGAAAGAAAAACTGGTAGCACTCACAAAATATGTCTTAAATATGTTGCTTTTGAGAAAATTCATTGGCGAAATAAGCGAAATTATGTCAATCATCGATCTGATAGTGTCCAGGGGACGATTTCATGAAGCTTAGAAATTGGCTTTAGCAAAAGAAATTTGCTAACTTCTGATAAATTTGTTCAGAAATGGCCTATGCGGATTTTACAAAACAAAGAAAGCGTGCTAACTTTTCTAAGCCACCTCTTAGAAATTCATTAAACTACAACTCTCAACAATAAACATGTAAAATGGTGTGTTTTATTCATGAAAACGGTATTTAAAAATAAATGGCTTATATCTTTGTCTTAGATTTGACAAAGGAAGATTAAAGCTCTCAATTTTACTGAATTATGTGAGAAAGCTATAGTGATAGTAATCGCCTTTATATGTCCATTCTACTTATCGTTGACCATTGTTTTGAACAACAAACATGAATGTATCAATAACCAATAACACGTCAGTTGGAGGATAACATACTCAGCCGCAAGCTGATATACTGCCCACTAATCCACCCACACCTGCCAACATACAAATCAATCATGCATGACCGATTCAAAAGCTTTTAACATTAGGTACGTGTATTAGGGCGATACGCAGCATGAGTAGTTCTGTATCTCTTCATAGGAAAATCAATTTGTTCCAGCCATGAGGAACATCGTTCGAACAACTAATGCATTCACATCACCATCAGCTTGTTTCGAAGTCACGCCGTATTTCTATTAATAACCATATTATACGAGTTTTATTTGGACAGCTTGCGAAGATTTCTTTGAAAAATCAAGTTCAACATGTATATCGGCTGAACATCGACCTTTCGAGCGACGAGTTAGCTCTTGCATCTTGGTTTAATTGCATATTTGTATTCATCGAAGACTATATGGACATTCAACCCAAAATGGTTCATTATATAAGTAGCATAGCTATTGCAAACTTCACAATAGGTCGCGGGAAGTAGGAAACCTCCATCAAGCCCATAAACGGATTCCTTGAGAATGCAGCTTTGTTCCTCTGACATGGCCTCAAGAAGTGGGTCAAGTAAGCTTTTCTGCATCTTGCGCATTCCTCCACCATCGAATAGGGCTGGTGACTAAGGCACAGGTTCAAATTTCAAGTAGTCTCCCATGTCTGATTGGGATTCGAGAATTGCATGTTTTTCTATTAAACATCAGCGCTGGGCTTACAACTACTTCCTCGGCACGGGCAGCTATGGTGTTAGCCATTGACGTGATGGATTTCACTGCATCTGAGCAACTTTATGCTGTTGAACGATTTGCCTATGATTTTTGACACGGCCACATTGTTCACGTCAACAGTGTGATCACAGTTTACCGACGCGTCGGCGATAGGTCCTGCTGATTATCCCAATTTTCTTTGTGATGATTGAACCAATTGAGAAACGTCACTACATCAACAGTGTCATGATTTTGATTTGATGGTCTTAACCCGTTCACCGATGAAGTCCCCATTTATTATGTGTAGAGTTTGATCACAGGTGATGGGAGAAATATTCACTCCATGTTTCTAACATTTGTTCTAGAAATATTTGAGAGCCGTGTAGATTGTACTCATATCAGACGGATTAAAGTTTATTAATGGTAAAATTTTAACTGTACTCATTTCATGCGAATCCTCTCATGTTGGAAGTTGCATAAAGCAAGACCATGAAGGGCCCGTAATAGTAAGAGAATGACGCAACAGCCCGACTGTCTCTAGAGGTAATGTCTTAACATTCAGCATAGGCTGACATGACTGGGAAGGGTCGTACATTTCAACCACTTCAATCCATGTTTGGCACTAAGACAATATTGACGTATCATGATATATCCAAACAAACCACCTCTGATTGAATTTGATGCACCATCCTTCACATGTGCGATACGTTTTACTTTCTTCAATTGAACCCGCTGGAGTCACGTGCAATTCCACCCATTAAATGAAATTTGTTATAAAGAGAACATGAGAGAATTCAGTTTATCAATGATTCCTCTTGAACCATATTTAAGCTGAATGTAAACTGTGATCGAAAGTAACACAGAAGATAAAAATGTTCGAAGACGACAGGCAAATTTAATCGGTTGTGCTCCCGTGGAGCATCTCCGGTTGCTGACCTCTGGATTCTTCTTGGCATGTTCGGATTGATCGATGACACCGATTAGGAAGCATTGAGGTGTTTGAGGTTATTAAGTCTCTGTGGTATTCTACATCTGTTGAGATAGGATATTCCTCAAATTCATAATATCCATGTGAATATCTGAGTATAATTGAGGCTGCTGTATAATGCACATTCGTTGCTTTTAGGGTCCACATAGCGATTCGTGTAGCCCGCATCTTTCAATATCTGGTCACTCGATTCTTTAAATGTTACTACACTTGAACGCCTCTTGAGTGAATTCATAATCGTTGCCGTCTATAGATGCTCATCAAACACGTGCACAGATTTGTCAGGGACTGGTCGTCCCCGAGACGCAGTACTATTTGCCTCCTTCGGGCAAAGCTTTCTGCGACACTCATGATGATACTGCGCTTCCGTAGCTACCAGGTCATATGCATCTTATGTAAGGACTTGTCTACCACAGATATCGTAATCTTCCTGTTCACAGACTCGGACCGTGGTAAAAAAATTCTAGCGTGGCAACTTCATGGACTCTTTAGTGACGGCCAACAGGAAGATTTTGTGGGATGTAACCAGTTTCTCCACAGAGAAAAAACAGTCGCAGTTGTAAGTAAATGCAGACCCATCTCATCTGAGTCTTGGCTTTGTATCGCTTGACTGGCTGAATGATTCGTTGAGACGCTTCTTTTTTTACTGATGTCACCTGGCCACGTATATTTCTTCCTGCAGTCGCTATGAACTCCCAAACTCGGTAGCGTATTAAACTCTTCAATCTTCCGATCTTCAGGCTGTTCCCTGGCCAACTCGATAGTTTTCCAGCCCTTGCTACTGACAAGCCTCATATCATACTCAGGCTCCTCTCCGGCATCACAAATACACACAAATCCACCAGGGGTCTGAAAGAAAAAACTAATTTCAATTAGATCTGTGATTATGATGGACTCGCCACCTCTTATCGTTCTTCCTTCTTAAATATCTATATCATCTCACTTCAGCATAGCTTTCCAGCGTATAGGGTTAGCCATAGTCTATATACATTTGATGTATATTTATGATCCAGGAGGATTAAGTCAAAATATGGATGAAACAATACTGAAGAAATCTTTTCAGGATGATTGGATATAGCAACTTTTAGGAGGGGGGGGGGAGGAGTTGGGTTGCTAATTGCCGATTCTGGTGGCAAAATACCATCGCATTACGTCTTATATGGTATCATTGTTTGTGCGCGAAGTGTAAGAAGTTATATAGATAACAATTGACTCACAAAATTCTCAAGTGTTAGATGTGCATGCGTTTAACTGATGGACTTTTTTGAAAACGCATTAAAAACTAAATTTTTCTTTAGATTCTTGAATTAGTTGCTTATTTACCTGTACATGGTCAATATCATGAAAGAGAGAAAACAGAAATATGTCATACACAAATTTTTGATCTGCATTTTATTAAAGCACAATATATAAACATATTTTAGCAATATTTCTCTTTATTTTTTAGAATTTAGAAAAATTCCCATCAATAAAAATGCTCATTTCTAATTCTTTGGGACCTTTGATATATTGTGCATGATGATAATAGGTATTGAAAGATACAAAATCCCCCACCAACCCTCAATTCCAAACACACCGTGGACAGAATTGGAGACATGTTTAATATTGCATACATAAATGCATATGGAGTAAAATAGAAATTACATTTACCAGAATTTGACTAAGTATAACAATTTATTTGGAAATATATCCGATCTCGTTTATCAAAGAGATGAACTGATTATCCAAAGTTCCATATTTATTTCCCTTACATGTAGATGATCTCAAGCACATTCCATACGAGATCTTAGTATACAAGTGAGATAAATTAGGTAATCGCTTCTTCTTTTCGTCAGCAGAACCTACACCAATATGCCAGTTGGTGAGATGAATTGTGCTGTCCTCTCCAGTTCTACTCTCATGCCATGGAGTTTGGAGTGTAGTGCGGCCTCAGTTGGCCGGATGGATGTTCTCAGATTGTTGTAATGAGGACAGCATTGTGAGGTGACCATTTCAGGCTCTCTACACATACGGGTATTTCAATCTGTTATGGACGGTACAAAGCCTGAGTATGATGGCTTGTTCCCAATGTATTAACAAGTGGCAATTATCTTTTCGTGCTCTTCCTTTCCTTTATTGATTTAGTCACACTCTTCTTTGTATTGTGTCATCAGGCAACTATTGTCCATTTTCGCAGCCTGCGTGGTTAGCTGGACTGGTTTTGTTAATTGTCTTAATTAAAGATAGAAGACGACAAGGAGCTTGAGATTTTATTTATCACTAAAGCTAGAATTTCTAATTTTTCACGCCAACACGCTCTCCATTTTCTTACCATTTTGCATTAGTTTTGTTTATGACAGTGCCAGACCAATTTACAACAAAATATACTGATACCACACCATCTTATGATTTCAAAGTTAAAATTAATATCATATTTTTGATCGATTGAATTTCTGAGTATTTCATTGAAATACATGATAATATTTCATGATTAGCAGAACATTTTACAAACTGAAGGCAAGTCAATTGTGTGTAATACATCAACGGCCCTATCCATTTCACATGTTCCAATCTTGTCTTCGACAATCCACACCAGCAATACACGACTGTTTTCAGGCTCTCTTACATCACGTACATAAGCAGGTTCATTTATGACCAGGGGTTCTGGATAAACCACCAGCACGATGAATCTGTGGTCGGGTCATTAATAAGAAGGCTTGGAATTGAGCAGCATGAGACAAAAACACAAATGAGTGCCAGTCATTGATGAAGGCACCATTGCGACTGTTTACAAGATTGTGTGGAAGGGCTTCTTAAAGGGCCAATCTGATTTCAGCTCTCAATTTGGGTTCCAGCAGCTTCTGAAGATACAGTTTGAGCAAGCTTAGATCTGTCATCTGAGACTCAATGGATGGACTGCCGAGTCTAGTAAATCAGGAACCAATCCAAGCATCAACAGTTTTCCTCAATTGCTCACATGGCTGTTGATACTCTACAGGCCTTAGGAAATCCTCACTCATCCATGGTGCTTTTGCAGACATCATCTGGTGCAAGTGGATGGCCATGAATGGTCATATCTTCAATAATTTCAGCTAATTTTACCAGGGGCAAAACATCATATTTTATTACATGCAACCTGTAACGTTGATGCCGCAGATGGATGAACAAGTTATTTAATTTCATGCTATCACATACTTCGTAATAATGTTGCGCTGATTAGATACTACTACATATTTCTTCACTTAAATAAACAAAGAAATAGTGATGCTATGTGAGGCGATAATACATTTTAAGTGGTATTACCTCGTGACAAAGGGCACTGACATCTAAATTGGTTTAAATCAAATGGCATATTGTGATCAATATCCAAAGGCAACATGTGGCAAACACCTCATGTGCAGTTCAATGGATTAACTAATGTGACATTCGCACATATCACGTGACACAAACGTATCAAACTGGATATAATGCTGATGACTTGGTCTCGATGGACGTATCATTCATTGATCAACAAAAAATGGAATGCGACATTCATGCTAAAGTGTGTGAGTAAAATTGAAGCAAGAATGTAGTTATATCAAAACATATCTACAAATACAATGCAAGTAAAAAGACAAACTAATTATAGCAAGATAAGTAAATATATTTTAATTTATTGAGACGCCATTTTCTATTACCATAGTGAAACAATATCTCAAAGCTGGTGGAAACTATTAAAACTATTTAAAAACGCAAAATGGAGATAAAAGGTGGAGATTAGATAGAACCGCACATGTTGTCCTGTCGTAATTCTATTCAACATTGGGGACATCAAATTAAATACAATGTGGTTCTAGTTCAGGCCATGATATAGTCAGTATTAAGAGTCACAGTCAGTCATCTCACCGCAACATTGTCTCTTCTCTCTACAGCATGATAGACAGACCAATCAATCGCAATATGCATATCGGGATTTTGATATGAAATTGCATCATCCATAAGTGCCATTTTTATTTTGATCGTGCTCCCTAGAATTGGTTCAAACTGATTATATTATTACATATGACATGTATATAATTGTACATTTTATTACACATCCATGTCAAATGGGGAAGTATAATAAAAAAATCACATTCTCAACATTTTATTGTCAACCACCATTTGCTCGTCACAGAATTTGATCAAGGAATGACGATCAAATTCATAACTTTATATCATTCTTGAAATTGGTTAAGAAATAAAGAGACACGTTGTGACATTTCCGACAATCTGTGTCTCATGAGACGATATTTAATAAGAAATCATTACACTACTGCCATCAGTAGACTCATACATACTACTTCATACAGCTATCTATTCGGTGACGCTGGGTGCCTGAGTGTATAATTTAGGTATCCTTTAAGCAAGAATATGTGTTCATAATGAAAACTGTTATGCTAAATACTGAATGTCTAGGACAACAACAACAGCTCACAGCAACACCATCTTCACGATTGACACCACTCTGCTCGCCAACTAGTACAGAATAATCAGGTACACAGACCTGCAAACTGTCAAACATCATATCGTATTAGTTTATCATATAGTTTCTGTATTTATATATAGTAAACATGGAGGTGCCAGACAATTTATGGCAGTCGGAATCAAAGTTTATATTATGGGGACAAAAGTGTGTTTTTTCAAATAGAGGTGGGATGTGTGGAAAAGGAATCTCCGATTGTGCAATTATTTGCCCTTTAGTGGTCTAGCTTGACAAAAAGTTATAAGCAAGCACTAGCTATCTGGGAAACAAGCGCTTCATGGCTTTGATATATTTGAATGGAAGCCCATATAATATGCTTATTTTGGTCCAATGAAAGCCCGATATGCATCGTGACATTGCCAATCCTACTCATTCCGATCCCAGCAACACCCACATCTTTGGTTGGCACGGTGGCCTGACATTATTCCTTGATCTAAAATTCATATTTTTTTTAATTCCAGAGAGATTGCATAGTTTCACTCTGTCAAGAAATGGAAGTATATAGTTACTACCAGATTATAAATTTCTTTTATTGATCGTAGCTAGTGATAGCTTTCGATTATTATCTAACATCAAATAACTGTTATTCACTAGGCAAGTATGAATAAGATGATTGGAGAGGGAGTTTAGGCTTTGATTGATCTAAGATAATATCTGATATTCGTACACTGCTCTGCCGCCTTGGCATAACCTCCTGAAGTACTCTGCACCACTCCCACCCACACATGTGCTATACATATGTTGGGTATTATACAGACTGATTTCAATAATTCTATAAATTGCATCTGCCATGACATACTGAGGTATACAATAGTCGCATATATTCAGATTTTGAGTCACGTCAACTAGAGAATAGCAACAGAATAAGTTACCTTCAAATTAAAAGACACGAGTTGTCTTCTGTGCGAACCACATATCTACGTATGGAAAATGAACCATGTATCAAACCTTGCGTTTGCTACAATCATACTATCTGGTTGATATCAATGTAACATTCATCAGATTATCTGACCATCCATGCACTTCGAAATATGTTTGCCCCACTGTTCTTAATGCACATCAAGATGCCTTACCATGTAAAAGTCGCCCAACAAAGATGGTCCATGTTTGGCCATGTGTTAAGGATGCCAGAAGACACACCTGCACAGAGAGCATTGGAACCCGCCCTACTGGGAGCCAGCAAATATAAATCCTAGCGAGGACGTCATATCATAAATCTGTTAAGCATGCTACGAGGGTCACCTTTAGAAAGCAAGACTTGGTACGCTCAAATCGGGAATGAACAAGAGGAAGCTAAAAGTTGTGACTGAGGATAAGACACAGTGGTCAAAAGCGAAGACGAACTGATTGCAGTTGTATATGATGTTTCTACTACTAAATCGGCGGAATACAGTAACCATACATGCATGGCATACCACCATACGACGTTGGTAGATCAATAGTAATTTAAGCTGCCCTGGAGATGATTTCTAACAATCAGATATATAATGAGATGAGGAAGATCGGCTGACTTTGATCACATCAAGGGTGGCCACTCAATAAGGCAGCTTCAGAATCTGTGTTGTAAACGTCTTTGCGCTTGATACAACAAGACGTTTCACAAAGTTTGTCCCTGCCCTTGATGTACGAACATGTTTAAGAAACTATGTGTTTGCGAGTAATAAGGCACCATGTTTCAGAAACTCAATGTTTGCTCGTGATGCAACAAGAGGTTTCGGAATCTGTGTGTTTGCCCGTGATACACCAACAGGATCAAGAAACCTTTGTGTCTGCATATAAGGTACCATGTGGATTCAGAAACATTGGGCCTCTGCGTGATGCGTCAACCGGTTTCAGTAAACCTCGGTTCTGAAACTGTGTTTAATGATGTCTTACTACTTCGTTTCCTACTCTGAAACTTGAATGATAATGGCCATGAGTAACTCTTTTGGCGGCTGGAAGGATTGGAATCTTCTGTAAGCTGCCATCATATTTCGGCAACGTTTCACTAACCTGTTTCCTCTGCTGCAAACATACTAAGCTCATTTGGTGGGGTTTTTTCCCTATTTAGTAGTCTTAGATTGCGTAATTTTAGGTCTGATCGCAAAACACTTAGCAAGTTAGTGTTATGATGTGTGTACCTGAAATTGTTTAGCACCCATTACACTGATGGACTAGTGTTTAAGAATTGGCTGCAAAGATTCGTGAAACTGGTTCAGCACAATTATTTCAGAAACAATGGTCAAAAGATATTTGAAACAAAGCTTTGGAAACATATTCGTTGCATGCTGGAATGTTTTAGAAACATGTTAAAACAAATTTCCAAAGGAATTTTAGTATATCCGCGTTTTAGCGCCCATGCATGCCTAGAAAACTTCGCAAACAGCGCCTTCGCAAAAGACACCACCCAGCATCACCATTCTAGTATTAAGACGATCGCAAATACGGTTATGTTCTAGAGGTAGGCTGCATTCATACATTCGGGAAACGACAATTGCTATTGGGCCAAATTATTGTGGCCTGGAAGGTGTAGTCATACGATTATTGCACCTTGCTGAGCCAAGGTCATGTAGCCCCAATTTGTAGCTACCATAGTAAATAACCCGTCTTTTGGGAACAGATTTGATGGACCACTAGCACGGTATTCGCCATCGCTGAGTTTTGCTGTACTGGTTAAATTAATAATATTAGAATAATAAGAAAGTTGCAACGTAACCAAAACAGATGACACCTGGCGAGCAAGTTGCTTCATTCACACAAACCTTACTATTTAGCACGAATCATGTTCACCAAGAAAACTGTTAATCTCCATTCCCGTGCTTGGTCACACTCACTCTCAAACCGCAATCGACAAAACAGTGCAAATCGGGGAAACATGAGAAATACAGTCCAACTCTGAAATAACGTAGGATGTTCAAAAAGGAAAAAAAAGTACTATTGAATATTTGTATCATATTTTGATTGGAAGACATTTCTTCCATAGCTTTAACATTTTAATAGAACATTTCTTATTAACTAACATGTTTCTGTTTTTGTTTTGGAACCATGTTAAGTTATTTCTTAGCTGTATTGTTGTAAGACGCCGTGCGTTTAGATGAAGAGATTATTAACCCGGACTAAATAGTGATGATGCTCTCTGTGCACGCGGTCTGTTCCGAAGTCCTTGGATTGACGAGTCGAGTACTTATAGTCATTCAGTACCGCAGGCAATAATACCACAAGAGTCATGTTCTCCGCTTGTGCTAGATTATTTTCATGTTTCGAACGCGGGTATTGTCATCATACTTCGAGATGCTGATCGTCCGATCATCTCTATGACAATGTAAACATTGCAGTAATTGAAGACATAAGTCTATCCTATCTGGTCACTCATAATTATTGCCGGACGAGTACTGTATCCATACACACCAACCTTATATTATAATCAATCAAAGTCAATTATACCGCAAGCATGTATTATCGAAATACTTGATTGAAATAGAAAATAATAATAAGGTTTCATTATACTCGTAGCTGCGTGATTGCCATGATCAATAATATGGAATTTGTAGCTGATGTGTGCGTAATTATCTATGTTCGATGCCACAAAAACACATGTGTGAAGGTAAGCGGGCAAGATAAGCAGACGCGGAAATCCGAGGAGAATGTGATAAAAAGAAATCTCAGCTTAGTGGCTTTGACGAGTAGCTTTTAGAATTTGGCCATATATGCCCGAGGAATAGATGATTCGTAAGCAGGCCGACTGGTAAGTGCGGGAATGAATTTAAGTGTCGCATAAAAGCATATGGATCCGCATGTCTAAAAGGCTGGCAACCACGCGGCCGTGTGTGCAGGTCTGTAGAGAGCCAGACTAACATAGGTATCAGATATTGATTTTACACGGATTTCACGGAAAAGATTGTATGCTTCAATATCTCACGATTGCTAAGCACATACTGTCTCTTCTGTCCAATAAAGTTAAGATTGTATTTCTACGATCAGATTAAATTTCTTACTACCATCATAATGACTGTCACATCTCCGTTGGAACTAAGTTGATTTTGCTTTGAAGCTAGTCACAAGTTGCAACTAAATTAATATTGCAATGAGATTTCTCAGTTGCCTGATAATTCACGTTTATGGCACGTGAAAATCATGGTGAAGGCCCAATGCTTTATTAGAAACAAGGTCAAGACCGTCAAGTCAGCTTCGGCGGCTGATATTTACGTAATATTATAGTTCGCTCGAAAGGAAATGATTTAGTCAAGGTGTGTTATGCTAGGGTTGAATGATTATCTTTTCACATCGCACCCATACGGTTACATGATAAAAAGAAATTTGACATTCAGATAATTCAAACACGAATACAGACTGCTTACCTTTCTTTATGGAATCAATATTTTCAGATGCTCTCAATCCACACACTTCCAATTTTCATTGTGGTATTAATAAAGCTGCTGTTTCGTGTATGCAGGGTTGTATTTACGGATCGGGTTTTTTTCAATATGATTATTATATTCGACAGATAATTTCATTTAAGCAACAGTATAAGAAATATAATCGTGCTTTTGCCAAAGTTTATAACATTTACTGACAAGAGACCGACGTGCCGATCTATCTGCTGAAGTTTATTAGGTCGCAAATTGCGGGTCATTAGTCATGGGTAAGCAAAGAGCTCTCGATTCATTAATGTACCTTCCAGGGTATCCATCAATCAGATGACGTCATAAACAACTACGCGGCGTGTTGGATGAGGTCAAAATCAAGTAAGTCATAGATGGCCTAGCAAAGTTCGTCACAAACGATTAATTGATGATGGACTAAGCTTGTTGTAAGAATTGTATCGCTTTGCTTTTTAATAAACATTCTGTTCAACATTTTGAAACTAATTTGACTGGATGCTGTTGCTGCCAACCGCTTACCTGTACAGTTTTCTGGAAATTGAAAGTCATGGAGTTCAGGGATCAGTAGATCCCACCACGAGCGAAGGGTGAGCGGAGCTTAGCTAGAGATTGGTGGGGCATAGCTAAACTGGATTCCTCCATTGAATCCGGTGCTGATTTAGATTAGAGTAAACCAAGCCTGTATACTACAACTGTCGATGGTGGCATCCATGTCTAGCTATATCCCTGCTCATTTCTAGCTATACCCCGCTCATTTCTAGCTATACCCCGCTCATTTCTAGCTATACCTCCGTTCACTACAAGCTATATCCCTGCTCATTTCTAGCTATACCCCGCTCATTTCTAGCTATACCCCGCTCATTTCTAGCTATACCTCCGTTCACTACAAGCTATATCCCCGCTCATGTATAGCTATACCCCCGCTCCTTTCTAGCTATACCCCTGCTCATTTCTAGCTATACCACCGCTCATTTCTAGCTATACCCCCAGCTCATTCCTAGCTATAACCCAGCTCATTTCAATCGTGTTATATAACATCCTGGCTTCAGCCAATGCGGCGAAGTATATTTAAGCAGGTCATATCATTTGGGTGTTTGATGTTGCACGCTGTCTTGCCAGTCTACCATGTCAATAGTGGACACTGACATTTGAGACCACTGAATTGCGGTGATTAACAATTTAATGACCAGAACGGCCTAAGGTTTCTCTCCAGTTTCCTTAGGATTAGAGAAGACTATTTTTGGCAATTTACCGCTGAAATGGCTAGCTCTGTTAATGTGCCAGACTTTCTAGCAGGAAATTGTGAAAATATTCTTCTCTTGGTCTGCAAATGCAGATTCAAAAGGCAAAAAGCCAATAGTTTGATTTTCCTGACCAAATTTGACCACTAAAGGCCTAAGGGCATGCCATGCAGTAACCATTATAGACAGGTCGTCATATAGCTCATCTTATAGTTATAGATAACATTTGACATTAAGACACAATCATTTGCACAATGAGATGCCTGCTGATTTCTGGGCAATTTACCAAGTGTGCACTGCTACCTAGTATGCAAAACCCTGACTCCTTACTCGTTGAAACTATTGCAAGCCATATTCGGTTAATATATTGCTTGTAGAGGCAAGGAAAAGTCAATGTCTGCGCGTGCAAATGGTCATTTGTCAGCCAACACTTGAGGGGTAACCACGCAGGAGGTGTTCACGACAGTACGTTAGACAACGTATATTTCAATACTGTTCATTCGGTGCACGTGTATCGCTTTACAGAACAAAATACGAGAAAGTGGTTGTATACTTGACGAGTATGTGGCTGAAGGTTGTTGCTCTCAATAGCAATCTCTAGTAGCATCTAAATTACACAGGTTCTCCCAAGGGCGGGAACCTTACATAACAAGCACACTCTCCACAACCGACTTGAGGGCCACGCCCCGTTCTGACCTACCATCTATTCCCGAGCACGCCTCTTCGACAAAAATCCGCGATCCACCCCGGGCCATGTCTACAACACCAAGTTAATCATAAGGAGTTATGTATAAAAGTCACGTTCTAGTCACGTATAGCGGAAACAGGCTTCATTAGCGGCCTGTAAATATGCACATGTATACGTATATAACGGGTAGCAAATAAACTAAATAATATGTTAATATGACGTCACAAGATAAACCAGCCGCGAGGTATCACTGACATGCGCACACATATACAAGAGGATGGAGCTGGAACACACATGCTACATGTGTAGCGGGTTGATGGGAACGCGAGTGCCTCTGAAGTAGAAACAGAGATGAAACAGCGTGCGTGTTGTTAACGTAACAAAATAACCAACATCATAAGACGTTATTAATCCGTCGACTTTAGGGGTTCGATTGAAACCCTAAGCCAACTCAATCCCTGCACGCGAATATGCGAGCGAACGTGTGTGCGAGCGAACTGGCGTACATGCGTGCGTGTGTGTGCGCGCATGTGTGTGCGTAGTTAGGAAGATGACGACAGATTGCAATTCAGACGCATCTCGATCATGCTGGACTTGATAGGTGAATAGTAGTACCCCCACCCCACCCCCACCCCACCCACCCAACTTATCAGTGTTTCGAGGAATTGAATATCGGGAACGAAAGCGACAGATAGCAGAAGAGGTCCACAAAGGTTCGAAAAAGATTTCCGCAAAGATTCAATGTGTCGATCTCAAGAGTGTTAGTGCAGAGTCATGTAAAACAAGCATTAGTGCTCGGGAATCAAAGTAACGACTTAACATGCTTGTACTGCGCTGTAGTTGGCTGACAGTACCACATTTACACACACACACACACACACACACACACACACACACCCACCCACACCCACACCCCACCCCACCCCTCCAGCCCCACCCCTCTACGCCGGGCTCTCTCCTGAATGTGTGAATAAGGGAGCTAATTCTCTCGGCAAATCGCAGAACCATAGTACAGGTAGGCCGCTCCTGGATTCACAAAGCAAAATTATAGTCTTCACATATTGAATGCGACCATGAATGCGTTAATAACAGCTAAGTGTTCTAGATCTACCAAGCAATTTATTCGTGAATGTCTCAGCCGAAGTCTTTAACAGCGCTATATATTTATGAAGGTATATTCATGTGTATTTTCAGAATAAACGGTACGTGCAAACTTTATTCCAGTAAACATAGATCAAATATTATTGTATTTGCACGTATGCTAACTTAAGAAATTAACGAATTAGCAAATAGTCAGTGCGAGATCAGGGAGGTGGTGGCTAGAGGAATAGGGCATACTGAGTACAATGACGGTCAATAGATGTGTTGTTTCAGAAGTAACTGTCACGAAACAAAGGAAAGCTGAAATAAACACAATTAATTATACCGCTTGGAGCGTATGCGTTAATAGTTGCCAATCTCGCGAATGGACCTCTCCATTGTAGCCAACCAGCATATGACGTCATAATCAACTACACGACGTGCAGAATGATATCAATGACGTCATTGTTACGTCCTGAATGACGTAGATAAGTACGCCACGAACTCATAATTGAAGACGGACTATGCGTTGTTGCACGAATTGTATGTTTTAACTATTTAATAAATATTCTGTTGAATATTTTTTCACTATTTTGACTGTGCGCTGTTGCTGCCATAGTCAAATTAGTTACAAAATATTCAACAATTTACCAGTATAGATTTCAGGAAATTGATAGTCAGGGTACTCGGGGATCGATCAATCCCAACACGGGGAAGTGTGGGTAGAGCTTAGCTAGAGGCGGGTGGGGCAGAGATAAAACTGAAAAGGTCTATTGTTGCATGGGATGTGTGGGTGTTGCGGTGACGCTGGTAAGGAAAGAAGTTTAGAGAGTGAGCTTTATTGAAAAACTATCTGTGTGAGGGGTAATTAGATTATAGGTTATGCCAGTGGGATGGGATGTAGGACAGTCCGTAAGCAAAGACTGATATTGAAAATAAATAAAAATGGAAATATAAATATTTTAAAAATGAAAGCATTCTGCTGTTATTCTGAGCGGAGAGCTTAATTGCCGCCATGTCTGTCATGCGCATTGATTTTGCGCATGTCTTTGTCATAATCAGTCCTCACGCGCATGCGAAGAAGAAGAGCAATCTTCATCATACACTTAAATCCTGTATTACCACAACGCCTAAGCTGATAAGAAATCACTGATTTAATGATCTACAAATATACGGACTGGGTAATTCAAAATGGCAATATTAAACAAATATAAATTTTAGGTATACTGTCACGATAGCTGGGCATATCCTCTCGGTTCATTCGCGTCTAGCGAGATCTTCTTCGATATGAGAGCAAGAAAGGGAGTAGCGTTTGGCGTAGTAAATCCATCCCACCATCACCAGGATTCGGTGAATAAAGAGATTATGTGGATGCATTTCGAGCTATTCCCAACCCCTCTACGGTTAAGCTCAAACCACACTTTGGATGTGTTGGGGTCGATTTAGATACTCTGACTTTCCAGAATCCTATTTCAAAGACACTATACAGGTAACCCGCACATATTTCTTATATGCAACAAACACATCCTTTAAGCACCAATGCCGTCATCGAACGACATTGACAAGACACATAGCTGATAAAAACTAAAACCACCAAATTACTCGAATACAGATTCATCACAAATGCCTCATCTACAAGCGTCCCTCAAGACAAATCAATTCTATCTAACAACAAGCCCATCCGGGTAACGCATAGGAAAACAATAAGTATACAAATGGTCGTGGTTGACATCAACTGTAACACAAACGACGCCCTAATTAAAATCCTAAATGTGTGGAGACATGAGCTAATAAAAGCATAAGTGTAGCCAGGAATGATCCATTTGTTACAAAGCTGTCTGAACAACAGTAATCACCGCGACTATGCATTTATCACAGCAGTCGAAATGAACACCAAACTGAACTAAGAATCGCAAAAGGATCCTGCGTCAAATCAGTGGCCGATTGAAAGAACTCAACATCAAATGAGCAGATGCCTGGTAAACGAGATCACGTCCACAGATGATTATCAATAAATCGTCAGAGAAGGCAAAATATTAAAATCAGCACTCCACAGCAACATTAATAACGAATTCCTTAAATATGCAGATACTATCTTCTCGATACAAATCGTGCGCGTGATCACATCTGCCTTTGAACAACAGCTCTCTATCGACGCTGTGGGAAAAGGTACACTCACCGCACGCCTTAAGCCATCGGACCTCTTCAAACAACATGAGACTAATAGTGCGTTTGAACAGCATTCGAAAGATTTACACATCTTGCCACCAGCAGTGTACTATTCAAATGCGGCAATTTGCATGGCTCCTTAACAGATCAAATAACCCGACGCCAAACTGTTCCGACTTCATGAAATCTTCAGATCACCTGATGGAGCGACTGTGGACAGGTTAGAGGTACTAATACTGCCAGTGATCGACCTGAATCCAAATGATGAGACATGCATCCACCCCACGCTATTGTACATTCAAGAACAGGCAAACCGCCTCAACTTGCCAACAACCGGTGTAACATTCGACCAACCACTTTGGCTAAAGGCAATAGAGATAAAGGGTTGCCAAAGGTCTGGACAAAATAGTTTTGCATCTCAGAGGGTTCCATCTGCTAATGAGCGCATATAGTAGTATCTTTCATATAATGAAAGGATCTGTTATAGAAGAGGCATGAGGTGAATTGTATGGTCAGAATGCAGTGGCGAATATGATGAGTGGCAAAGCTATTCCTCGAGCTCTACCTAATAGAGGCAGCACTAACTACAAAATTGCTAGCTTCTCTACTCCCTTAGAATTCCAGCGACAGTGAAATGGAATGTGGAGAGAAAGATACGGATTTTGAATCAAATGCGTCTTTCTTTGTTGAGCCACGTTCCAGCTGTACTGAGCACGCATGAATATGGATAGGCCAACTGATGTAATAGCAGAAAAAGTCAAAGAACTTGAGAAACTACTGAATAGTGTTCTTGACCTTAGCATTAATCCAGACAGGCTTGCCACCTACAAAGAACTCGTCACACTGGATGAGGAAATGGAAAATGTAAATACATCATTGAGCGCTCAATTCAAGACTACCAAATTATGGATACAGTTTCTACAATACATCAAAGACACAAAGTACTTTATCAGCTTTGAGAGGCTCTGGATGTGGGACAATCATCTTGTTGCTGTGAGCAAGTTTCTCAACCTCTTTGCAGCAACTGGGCATATACACTATGCTAAGAGTGATGGTCTGTAGCTTCAGGAAATGCAGAAACTATCTACTTCTCACCCTTGGATGCATAGGAAATTCGTAAAAGAAGGCTACCAAACGGTTCGAAGAAGTGATCGTCTATGGTCTGGACTGTGGACTGGTCTCGTTATAGAACAGGTTCTGATGAGGTTAATGAAAAGCTGTGGTGGACTGACTCGAGGAAAGGGCATGACGAAAAGTATGATGCATCAGTGGGTTTACACTATGCACGCGTGTGCTACTGAGCATGATGCCTTATCAAGTCTGACTGGGAAGCGACACCTTACGAGCGATCAACATGTTGACATGGGAAGAACTAGACGTGAGCACGATTTGCGAGACATGAGAGAAATTATGGAGTGGTTTCAAGTGCATGACATCTTTGATGCCAATATCGCACAACTTCGATCTCTGGTCAGTGGTCTGAGTGGACCGGAAGAGGATGGCATCAACTGTGATGAGACAGAGAAAGTTGGTAGAGTGTTACACGAGAGCATGGATGGTAAATTTCTAAATGAAGCATCCATGAAGAGGTCTCAGATGGTACGCACATTAGATGACCTTAAACCTGGAATCAAGATAGATAAACAAACTGTGCAAATTGATCCATCGGTTTTGTTCATGCGATGTACTGCACTAGTGCAAAGAGAAGATGAAGATATTCTTCCTTACTTAAGACACGAAATGGCTGCAATCCCTACCTAGTTATTCAATGATTTTTCCATGAGGAAGGTGGATAAATCAGAACTGACAAGTTGATCTGACAAATATCGAGGAAACTACGTCCCCATTGCCAAAACATAGCATGCCTTTGAAAGATGGGGGATGGCTTCTACATTATATAAGATGGCCAAAAATACAACATATGCTCAGGAGCTTGAACAGTGCAGTTCATATCGTGAACACAAGTACAGAATGCGTTGCATTGTGTTTGATGGATATGATGATGTTCTCTCAACCAAGGACCATGAACACGGTCGACGGCAAGTAGGCAAGATCTCTGGTGATATATTGGTGAACGTCAAAGCCCATCTCTCGAATAAACGAAACAAGATCAAGTTAATTAGCCTTCTGTTAAGTCTTCTTCAATCGTTGTACTATGCCACGAATATAAGTACGGGGGATGCAGATACACCGATTGTATCAACGGCACTCGACTATGCTAGAGATGGTCAGCCAGGCATAGTTGCTGAAGACACTGACACATTCACAATGTTGCTGTACCACTGGGAAGATAGATTAGCAGACATTTTCATGAAGAAGCAAATGAAACGCTCAAAGCGTCGGAAATTGTACAGTCTCAACGGACGCTGATGTCGTCACAGCAAAGATACGAACGCGTATTCTTATAATTCATGCCTGGAGTAGGTGCGATACAACTTCTGCTACGTTTGGCCATGGTAAGACGAATCATCTAACGGTAATGTCTGATATAATCAGAAGTTGTGACACATCACAGGAACAAGTTGGCAGTGCAGGAATTCGCCTATTCCGTTGCCTGTATGGTGGCACTGAGAAGGGCATGCTTACTTCGCTGAGATATGCCCGATATATGCAGATGGTTGTGAAGTGAAGTAAGATAGAGCCACAATGACTGCCACAAACTGAGCGTGCAGCTTACTTCCACAGCCGCTGCGCCCCCTCCAGGTTGTCAGATGGCTAACTCTTAGTAACGATGAACTGGACCACAATGATTGGGGATGGAAAGAGGCAAATGGATCTTTATGCACGATAATGACAGATCTTGAAGCTGCTCCATCGAAGGTAGTCAGTTTCATTCGTTGCAAATGCAAAGTAACAACAAAGAATCCGTATGGCACCAAGCAATGCTTATGTAGCAAAAACGAATTGAAATATGTGCTCGCATGTGCAGGGTGCGGAGGTCAAATTTGCAGTAACATCGACCATCTGGTAACAATTGATGAAGAAAATGATGGTTTGGATTTATAATCTCATATCATCGCATGGCACATACCGACCTCAAAGCGCGTGTTAATGAGCATCTCTATACTAGCCTCAGTGATAAACTTGTTTCTTTTTTCGCTGACACCTGTGCATCTCAGCTGTTGAGTGACAAGGAATCAATTTTATTTGCTCACATTTGTATTATTTTAGATTGTTGAATGGGGTGTTTTGTTGGAAAATAGCAAACGACGCTGTTTTCCTCTACCATGGCACCTTATCAGATTTGACATATGATATAAAAATGGTCCTCTAATTAAAACCCATGTAAAAAATTCCGCCCAAATGGGATCAATGAGGATTTTTAGTATGCGGTTCAGGGTTAATGTCTGCTTCGAATGACACCACACAACCGTAGGTGGGAATTTTGTCACGGGTCACACCCCTCACCGACTATGCTAATCAGACTACCGTATGGAATTTAAATGTGATACTATAAAGCGCATATAGGCTTCAGTCTACAAAATAGTATTCTTCAGACCGGAGCCTTTAAACGAGTCACTCTTAATAATTAATTCATCTTAAATTTCAAAACGGATGTGCCCAAAAATGCTATGAAATGCCAACAGGAATGTGTGGACATCGGGTACCTGATGTTATCACATGAGCCACTAGATGCAGCAGGTTAGTTTAAATGTCTGCACCTAGCTAGTTATCCGCTGGGAGAGCGGTGGTGTTTGGGGGTTGGGTGGGGTGTAAGTTGATACCAAAAGCAACACGATCCACAATGATTCCTGAGATATTATCATTTAAATAACATACCGTACTAAAATTCGTGTCCACAAATTGGATTGCAGATTGGCAATCAATATGCAAATATGTGTGTATTTTCTTAACCAAATTTTGCCAGAAGTTAGCATGAAGCCATGAGGCCACTAGTTTTAGATTTGTAATGGATTGGCATCATAATGCCCCCCAGACAACACCGAATCACGTGACTGGCTCTGCGGAACCGCCAATCTGGACCCTCTAGTGCATCTCTTAGCGATGCAGGCCTACGTTCAGACCCGACCTACGGCTGCCCTCAGTTCTCAATAGCTCTCGTTCGCTGAATCATATCTGAGACAAATACGAGGTGTGAAGCCTCGACAGCCAAGCATCTCTGTAATCATCTACTATGTCGAAAAATAATAAGAAGCATTTATATTTTTTTTCTGACAGTGAGTGCGAATTCGTGTAACGCGAGAGTGAATTTACAGCGCACTATTCATTCTTATGCACATCTTAGCCACAGTTTCATTCATATCCTACTGAGTGTCACGCTATAGACCTTAAAAAGAGCATCATTTATGCTACGATACAGCACAGGCTGGGGGTACTTTTGGGAGGGCGGATGTCCTTTCAAAGCAGTTTTGCAAATGGATATTCACTCTTTCAACACTGCAGACTAGCAACAACAAATCAATCCATTATTCCACAGCACTCATCGAAGTCACTAAGATACAGTATTTTTGTTTTAAGCATGTTTTCTTGTAAATATTTATAACAGGATAGAGTCGCAAGCTGCAGTGCTGTCATAATAGGTCTGCAATACAATTTTATTCTGCTATGGCATCATTCTACATTATAACAATAATGCGGAAGTAGAGGATATTTTTAACACAGCTGTATCTCCGCATGCTGTGTAGTGGCGTGAGGCATGATAATGGCAAAATCATCAATGTAAGAATGGCGCTGTAAATAGATTATTATACACTCTAAATGTGCATTTGTTGATTTATAAAAAAAGATTTGTCACAAAAACTAGAATATCTCCTAAACGGCTGAGCAGATTTTAATTCGGTAAAAGGATCCTTTATCCCTCTTATGAACTGAACTATTCCGCAATTGTAATTGTTCAGGAGTGCGCGGCGAATTCGTGAATTAGACCCATAATCAGATTACCCTTTCTGTATTTAAGAAATAGATTTACGACCGATTCAGATTTTATTTCGAAAATCTATTTATCAATACAACGGCCATGTCTGCGCTAAATTCTCCATCTGCCACGTACTTACAAAATGGTCCACAACGATGCCAAAATGTTAACCTAGGATTGCGTATCATAAAACCTTTGGAGACAGCCACTCTTTCTTTTCTACGATCCGAATGCCCAAATTGTGCTAACTAAACCTCATGTTGAAAGTTATTCTAATAAACACCTTTTTAGAACATGTGGTTTGTTTGAAGGCCACCGTGGGTACGTAAAGGTAGATTTAAAAAAATTAGTTCATGAATCCAATATACATTTGAGACCAGATCCAGTCAATATAGGATCTAGAAGTTACATCACGTCGATTGTGCAAAAGGTAATTTGGATATCATTTAGAAAAAGAGTTCCGCAAACGACGCATAATACCCCGTCATGATGACAAACCAATGAATGAGAGCTATCAGAAAATATGTATTTCTTCCTCAGACCCATCAGGTCAGTCATCCTTATAACGTGTCAAAGCGATCTGTTAAACGGTCAAGGAGGTATCGTCGGAAACCAATTTTCAAGATGGCTGCAGCTGACTGGCGGCCATATTAGAGTTTGGATCATCGTCAATTTCGATACATTTTTTCTCCAGATCTAGTCCAACCACCCTATGAAATTTCAAAGCGATCCGATAAACGGGAATAGAGTTATCATCCGGAAACCAATATTCAAGATGGTGGATGGCGACCATATTGAATTTCAGATCATTGGCAATTTCTATAGGTTTCTTCTACATACCTAGACCAACAACTCTATGTAGTTTCAAAGCGATCTGATAAACGGTAACAGAGTTACCATCTGGAAACCATTTTCAAGATGGCCACCGGTGACTGACAGCCATCTTGGAGCTCGTATCATTGTCAAGCTCAATAGATTTCTTCCCCAGTAGTAGTCGAACCACACTATGAAGTTTCATAGCGATCCGATCAACGATAACGGAGTTATCATCTGGAAACCAATTTTCAAGATGGCCACCGGTGGCTGGCGGCCATCTTGGATTTTGGATCATTGTTCATTTCGATAGGTTTTTTCTCAAACCTAGTCCAACCACTCTATGACGTTTCAAAGCGACCCGATAAACGGTAATGGAGTTATCACCTGGAAACCAATTTCCAAGATGGCCACCAGTGGCTGCCATCTTGGATTTTGGATCAATGTCAATCTCGATAGGTTTCTTCCCCAGAGGTAGTCAAACTACCCTATGATGTTTCATAGCGATCCAATAAACGGTAACAGAGTTATCATGCGGAAACCAATTTGCAAGATGGCCGCCATGGATTTCGGGTCATCGTTGATTTCTTCCCATGACCTAGTCCAACCCACCTATGAAGTTTCAATGCCATCCGATGAACGGTAACAGAGTTATCATCACTCTGCCGTCCGTCCACCCGCCTGCCCACCTGCCCGGATGGATGGCGGCGTTACATAATACCACGCCAAATTTTTTGGCAGGGTATAAAAAGAGTTGAAAAGGGTGGTCATGTCTGCCAAAAAAGCTGAAATATGCTCATCTTGTCCAGGAGGGGCTACCTGGACTTGACGACTAGTCATACAGTATCTTTAAATATGATCATTGGTCTGTAAGTAACACAAATTTATTTCTACCAAACATGAAAGGTGGTAAATTTGAGGGCATAGTGTGGCATTGAACCTGGTGAGGAATCTTGGCCTTTGACCCTCAAATCAACACGCTTCTTTGGAACTCCAAGGACAACATCCTAATTAAGCTCAGTGATGACAGGCGTAGTGACATTTCAAACAATTCGATCAAATGGGTGCACTTGACCCTAAGGGGCGGCCTTGGCGTTAATGGTGTTCTAGGGTATCTTCTAATATGATCATTGAACTTCTCACGTCAAGGCGAGTTCATTTCTGCCAAAAACTCAAAGCTGGTAACGTTGGCCACTAATGTGTATGCTTGGCCTTGGCCCTTGACCACACAGATTTCCATACATTTCCTATGTGCCAATTGGGCAGGAAAGTTTGGATATCTAAAAAAAAGACTGGGGAGATCCCAGTTCCACTCGCCATATTTATTTTTTCATCAGTCCAACAGATGCCATGAATTGAGCATTCAGAGAGAGGTTGCCACTACAACCACCATCCCCCCGCCCCACCACACCCAGAGCCCCCCCCCCCCCCAACACCCAGACACCCCGCCGCCCCAGCCCCCCCCCACACCCCCACCCCACCCACCCCCACCACACGCACGCACGCACGCACGCACGCACGCACGCACGCACGCACGCACGCACGCACGCACGCAGGCACGCACGCACGCAACACCACCACCAACAACACCACCACCACCAACCCACTCACACACACACCCAACCCGCTTGGTCCATCTTGTCTGGTAATATATATTCGTCCTCTGGCAATTTAAGTTTGTCATATTTGGAGCACAGAACTTTCCTTTTTCAATTCCTAATTTATATTAGTCTGATCAGTTGATATCATTTAGAAAATACTGTCGCTAAATGGTGTTGTTGTCAAATATAATCACAATGTGAGCGCATATGGTCATAACCTCCACTCTTAGATTGCATGCATGTGAATATATCTTCCTAACCATGCCTCGGACATAACATATAGGCCTATGCTTACATCGACGAGAATGTTGATTGTAAGTTATGGCGAAAATGTGTGAATATTCTTAAACAAACCATGAATGTCACGGTTTATAGTGCTGTCAGACAGTTATTTATCATCTCTTCCTGTTATACCTCGTGCCTCGAAATGCCCCCAGAGCAATGATTCTTGCAATATTTCCATAACGCTTTTTAATGGACTCAATAACATTATCAGCGAATAGATTTAGGAAATGGATTGGCAGTAAAGTGCATTATGTGCAACGGAGATCCGCACCCAAGCTTTTGCAAGGGTCCATAGACAGACACCATCTAACCTTTTAGCAGCCATCCATTATCGAATTTTAATCCAAGCTCAGAACTGCAGATGACATACCGGATTGTCAATGGATATTCCAAGAGCTACTGGACTTTTAATGACATTTAACAAAGGTTTGAAGATCAAAATTTTATGCTGATTCTGAAAATCCATTTCTTAATTGCCGCAGCCTCTGAAGTTTGGTTGAAAATGCAGTATTTTGCTTGTTTTCGATAAAATTTTGAGAAAAGGGAAAACTATGGTTTTCATCTCACACCTTCATTAAACACGTATTTAGCCATACAAGTATGGTATCAAATTAAAGGTAACGAGGGGACAAAGGCATACCTATATAGATGTCATATATAGACTAAGATACATTCAGAAAAACATACATTTTCCATAAATACCTATCACAAGTTTTTTAGTTTCAAACAGTATTTCCTAGAAAAAGTCCATTTCTGTTTAGATGTTTAACATAAACAGTATTTATTTGTTTACTTATACAGTAATTGGAAATAACTGTTTTGCATGTAATTTCTCCTGAATGATACCATAACTGTCTAGGGGCCTACCGATTTTGAGTTTCATTACCTTAATGCACCATAATATCGGAAAATGCAAAAATCATTTAATCATTATTTATATCCGTGTGTTAATTGACTGATCGTATTATGTCCACACATAATTGCTAACATATATTCACATATCAATAGGCATTTTCTTAGTTTACTAATATTAACTGAGGGTGGTTCAGGGAAGACCTGTAGGTTACCATCTCCTGCTACGCTGATCTTCAAATGACACTGCTCGTTCAAGATAGCTTCCCGATTCGTCAGTAGACGAATAATATTCCAGCACATCGTCATCTCCCGGCTGAGTTGTGTCCGCAATTCCAATGTGAGAGCAAACATTATCTGGGACCTGTGGACTTTCAAACCACTTGCAGGGATAACGATCCTTCGCAAGAACCCATCCATTTTCCTTGGGTTCCCAATTGTATGAATCTGAGTTAATAGATTTTTCCAAAATTTCCCAACATCGATGCAACAAGATTTGCACGTTTAACTTTTGTAACAATCGAAGTCAATTACCGCAATCTTACTCAAAGGCTGAGACTGGCTCTTTGGGGCATAGTGTTGCTGAAAGATCATGTATAGCCACCCACCCCACCCCCATCCATTCACTAAAGATGCGTCTGCTTTACCATACATGCAACACACAAATGCCTCCAAGTCTGCTAACAAATCTGAAGCTATGTCAAGTGATTCCCTTAAGTTGTCAAATGCAACGATGAACGTTTGATATTTCTCCACAAGCCCCAGTGAGTGAGTTTTGATCTTACTAAAAAAACTGGCTGTGTTATGACATCATGTGAAGGCATGAAATCCACTTATGGTACTACATAACTACGGTCCCAGATTCTGATACACCAATATATCTTCATGTGAGCAAGAGTACATCCATGGCAGAGGCCCTAGTGATAATATTAACATCCGTGTTCGATTCACACATGTGCCTGCGATGCCAAATGAAACGTGTGTCAGCTTCTTCATGGTTATATGTGAGCCTGTGGATCTCAGTCACTTGACAATTTCCATCTACAACTGCATTCTGCTCTTATCTTCGAGACCTGCAAACAAGATGTATCTGATCTGCCCGGTTTACTGTATGGACCTTGCCACTCTTTCACTAGGAATTGTAGCAGAACTGTTTTGAATTGTATTGCACTCAGTGCAGCGTTGAAGTTTTTTGGTCACTTTTGTTCCGTCCAGATATCGTAAATTTGCTCAATGTTGAAATGGGGCCATTGAGGTCATCTTCAATATCGTTGATAGATGGGGTTTTTATAGGAATCACATACAAAGTGGAGACTAAAATAATCTTGTAAGAATAATATTTGCAAGACCACCAAATGTTGCTTCATATCCATTAGGCATTGTAGTAGAAACATTTCATCAACAGCACACACATCTTGGCTTACTCGCTTGTGACTTTGGAGTCTCTCTTCCAACTTATGCATTAGCTTAGATTTGTCTGTTTTGTTGATTGGCCCATCCACGTGTGCTAATGTCAATGACACTGGTGTTAGAGGATAGCAGCTGCTGAAGACTAATTCAAGATCCAAGTCATTACTTGACACCACATAAAGTAATCCACCAAAGAGATCATGTGTGCCTTGCAATTCCTTGAATTTTTGTTTCCTTTACACTTATCTTTACCTTCACAGCATCTGACGAAAGATTCTTTACCTTATGTTTAGGAATTGGTTGCTCGAAACTTGCAAGATCTGCAAAACATTGCATTTGGAATTCTTCACAATATTTCTTTCCGGTCTCTACAGAGTATATAAGCTCGGTCTTTACGTTGTCAGATGTTGCGTTTCTAGTTGATACACAATAGAGGTTCCCATCTATACATACTTCATCAAAGCGATTCAAGGTGCCATTGATGCCATCGACGAGCTTCTGGAGGTCACTGTTGTCACTCAAAATACGAGAATGTGCAATTTCACGTGATATATCTTCCAACTTCCGCAATGCGGCCATGCCAAACAAATGTCCAACAATCTCACTTTGCATGGCATGAGTGATCATTTACCCTTGTCTTGCCCTGTAATTCTGTGTAAATGCAAATATGCCAATTCACGGAAGGCAGGTGAGGTTTTGAATTTCTCCATAGTATCAGGTGTGGGATCACTGTGCAGCCGTTCAAGCTTGTCCATGAAACCCACTGCCTCAAAGTGTTTGAAATGTAATGTTTTAATAGCCAAGGACAATGATGGGTGAAGTCACTTGCACCTATCGAATTGCTTTTCCGAAAGAACGCCATTAAGTGACCCAGGGGCCGGTAAACCAGTGTCTGTCAGAAATTGTGGACCACAAGAATCATCTAGCAGGTATCATGTAACTGAAAAGCACGTCATTTATATATGAAACGCCCCAAAGCAACCAAATACGTTATCATAAATGGGTGATTCTTCAGACTGAATTTGTCATGCTGGTCATAATGTGCTATCGCAAATTGTTGTCCACATTCAACAGTACCTCTCTGTGGAATTTTCATTGTCTCTGCCACAAGATATAATGTTGTTGGAGGGAAATTCAGATTTTTCATAATAGTCAATCGTCTGCTGTGGCAAGTCATCAGTTGCTACACGAGAGTTCCATCCACCCAACATGGGTATGTTGTTATAAAACACAGTTGACATCATCCACAATTTGTCTCGGTTTTTCACGGTCACTAGATTATGTTGTAAAAATGATCCATATGTACTGCTCTTCTGTCAACCGAACGCTTTAATCGTCAAGTTGACCAAAGACTGCCTCTGCAGACGTCTCAAGGAAAGTCCATGTACAGGCCAAGAGAAGACTACTTTACCACCGGAACACAGCACTTTGAGAGGCTGTTGACACAAAGGATGAAAGACTCCATACCGATAGATACCTGATTATAGCCAAATTGTGTTAATAATCGATATCAAATATCCAATATCCCACATCTCGAAGGAGCATCAGCACGATCTTTCACTTTAATAGTATCCAGTTCAGTCAATACATGATATTGTTAGAAGTTGATTTGCTTTCGATTCCTTTGTATTACTGACCTGCGCTAATCTTCCATTCTTCCAGCGGGTTATTTGAATGTAACAGCTCTTGATTTCCCTCAGGCTGCCCGATAGCAAGCTTCGAGATAGCTGGTTTCAATACAGATCACCTCCTCATTGATTGCCTATAGCTTGTCTTAATGAAACGTCTTCAATAAACCGACCTGGAGCTGAATCTTGACTTTCATATAACACATATTTCTCCATTTTCTCAAACCATGCCCATTTCCACCATTACATTCTCTCTCTCTCTCTCTCTCTCTCTCTCTCTCCCTCCCTCCCTCCCTCCCTCCCTCCCACCCACACCTCCCTCTCTCTCTTCTTCTCTCTCTTTCTCTCCCTCCCTCTCTCCCTCCCTCCCTCCCTCCCTCCCTCTCTCTCTCTCCCTCTCTCTCCCTCTCTCTCTCTCTCTCGCTCTCTTTCTCTCTCTCTATCTCTCTCTCTCTCTCTCCCTCTCTCTCTCTCTCTTTCTCTCTTTCTCTCTCTCTCTCTCTCTCTCTCTCTCTCTCTCTCTCTCTCTGGCAAACGAAAATGTTGTGAAGATCCCCTTTTTATTATTTTTGTTTGATTCACGTGTGATTTCAGGTCAATGTCTACAGCAGGAATTATCTGTATTCAATTACCGATTCAGTCATGCTCGACGAACAGTCGAAAATGCATTTGGCATCTTATCAGCTGGATGGCGGATTTACGGGCGATCGATAGAAATGCAACCAGATAAAGTTACATTCATCATCAAAGAAACTGTAGCACTTCACAACTACCTCAAAGCAGCTGATTCCATCACCAGACCTACGGCTAGATGCATTCCTCCGGGATGTCTTGATCATGAAGACCATACAAGTGCCGTAATTATGGGTGATTTTAGAGACATCATTGATGGAGACACCAATATACGTAATGTCACAAAGATATCAACAAACACATCATCTCGTAATGCACGTGAGATACGTGACCGTTTTAGAAATTACTTTAACTCAGTAGAAGGTCGTGTGCCATGGCATGTTAATGTTGTTAATAGAGGTGCACTTAATGTGGTTAACTAAGGACCCAAATAATTGATGGGTTGTTCAATACATTCACTTTACTGCTACAAGTGTTGATAATACTGAGCCATTGTTAGAATCCATAAATGTAAATCCATGTATATTTACTTTTGACACATTTCTTTATTTTATACAATGAAAAAATACATATATGCATCAATCATTGCAGTGAAACAATTAATATAAGCAAATATATCCACTCATAGTTGACCCATCGACAGATTGTGAGCTCACATCACTACCTTCATATTGTGATGTAGCTGAAGGCGCTGTGACGGTATAATGTAATACCCCATCTCTGCCTCAAACACAATATCTGAAATTTCCTTTTTCGCTATGATCTGGGTCCGCCTGTCTAGCTTATGAAGTGTGGACACAATATTCTTTCCGAAATCAGTTAGATCATCGGACCTATCCTCTTCATGTTTTGCACGCATATCAGCTCGTGTAAGCAAAAACGCATCCTGGATTTTGTCAGTTTTTTGCTTCTTTGCAGCTGCACATGCAGCTGTCTTATCTATTTCTTTCCTCTTGGAGTCTGTGTATTTATCCTGCAATTAATGAGATGATTTATAAACAATTATTTAAAAGGTCTTATAGATTTCCACTGGGTAGTGCTAGGCTAATACCAGTTGATCTGCATAGCCATTAATTGGCCCCGTATTGAACAAGTACCTTGTCAATATACTGTTTTACTTAGGACGACCATTGTCTCGCAATCTGCAAGTATTTACCAGATGCACTAGAAAATCATACCTGAAGCGATATAAAGGCAAATCGATATTCACAGCCCAGCCATATATTTGACCAAACGTTTGATGTCTAGGGGTTTCCCCAGGATAAATACCCGGCACAAGGGATGCTAATGGTATTCAGCTTTGTAAATTGCAATAAACACGTGCTTTGGTGCATAGCTATAGGCTTTATTTTTTCACAATTGATACACAGACAGACAGACAGACAGACAGACAAACAGACAGACAAACCGACCTATAATCACAGCTGAAGCTAGATGATTTAAATTAAATAAGCCCCACCCACCCACCCACCCACCCACACCCCCACCGGCAGCCAAAGATAAAGTCATTGAACGAAAACCCTTAATTTGCATGGATGTACGGACACGTGACACGCGGACGCACGGACGCATGGAAGCGAAAACATAATTCCCCGCCTTTTGCTAAAGCAGGGCGATAATTATTATACAGTTATAGAGTAAAACAATTGGGATGAATCACTGCTTACCTGAGAGACTGATACATGTGGACCATCAGCTGAGGATTGTCCACAAGGCTCATCCACATCAATCAGTGTCTCTTCAATACCACCCCCGTCTATATCACCTGCCATCCCAACCGTGTTGCCCATACTGCAATCAATGTAAATAATATGAAGAGTATAACATAGACATGTGATCGTCTCCGTCTTTTAGTCTATCTCTCTCTCTCTCTCTCTCTCTCTCTCTCTCTCTCTCTCTCTCTCTCTCTCTCTCTCTCTCTCGTAATCTTCCATTCAGCCATCTGTCGGTTCGTCCGTCAACCCATTTACTTCTAAATCAGTTGGTAGAATTCAACTAAATTTGGCAGGTAAATTTCATGTTCTATTCGGCACGCACGCACACATACGCACGCACGCGCACATGTACGTACACACACATGCAGACACGCACATGCACACATCATATATATCGAATTGATAGAGTGCATATTATAAATGATATGAGGAATTTAGCGTTCTGTATGAATGTAGCGACCCAATAACGAATTTGGTCGGTCGGTAACATAAATTGATTATTGGGTTGCCCGTTTGTAAGCCATGACCAAATTGATCAACGGTTTTGGCCCGTTTGTAAATTGATCAGGCCCGATACTCAATTTATTATTGGGCCTGGTCTGTCTGTAAACGGGCCCGGCCCGATAACCAATTGGTTCTTGGGCCTGTCCATTTAAAAACTGAACAGTCCCAATAAACACTTTTAAAATTGGTTAATGGCTTAGCTCTTAAAGTTGTTATCGGGCCAGATTGGTTATTGGTCCGTTACATGGATATTATACAGTCGCGATATGGTCTTTAAACGTAAGGGTGTGGTATAGGTATGGACGTGCGTATGAAAGGCTGCTGCCTTGGGCTCAGGATAGTGGGTGGGAAGCTGTATATTCAATGCATATCATACCCATCCATGTTGTTTTCTGTGGCACGTTGTTTCACGTGGTTAGCCAGAAACCCCATAGTTGCAAAATGCCTACACTTGCTGTTTCCCCCCTGGTGCTCCACTGCAGCCTTTGCTACTCTTTTTGGCATGTACATATCCATCTCTCAATTGTTTCCACAAGACCCGACAGGCCTGTGAGTCGGTGTCTCGGGTTGCCGCAATTTCCCTCCAAGCATTGGAAAGAGATTCCAGTTCACTATGCTGGGCCAGAGATCGATTATACAGAAATTCATATTTTTCGACTTCTTGAATTAATTTCCCTCGTTCATACTGTTTAGATGCCGTAGTTGACGCGCGACAAAATAATATGTTGGATTTAAGGTCTCCACAGACCAAGTACGACACGAATTTTATTTGCGTTTTCGTATACGTCCAAATAAGTCTACCCGATACACACAAGTCACGAACGAACTTAAAATCGTATACGGTAATAGGCGATCTTTAACGAAGTTGTTTCCGATAAAGTCCGATAATGACGAAACATTCGTAGATAAAGATGGCGGCAAAACACGTGCATGATGATACATATTTAGAGGAGGAGACACTGCTCCTTGTAGCTGCCCTTCTGCGTAGACGGAAACGCAGATATCGGCGCACAATATGGGTTCGAGATATCCTGAAAAGAAGGAAGGAGCTTGGTGAATACCACAGATTCGTCCAGGAGCTTAAGCTAGATGCAACTCTCTTTTTCCAGTATTTTCGAATGACAAAGGAACTATTCAATGATTTGCTGCACTTGGTATGCCCGTATATACATAAGCTAAATACCAACTACCGTGAAGCAATTCCTGATGAGCAAAGATTGGCAATCTGTTTACAGTATGTATCGCTAAATCTAGAATAAATATTAGCTCACCTGGCTAAACTAATATTTGTTATTTTATTGACTATTTCCACAATCAAAAGGTAAAATATCATGGTCATAGGGTCACTGAGTGCATGCCAAAATGCATGTTATGGCCTATCTCCGGAATCTAAGAAGCTCTGGTGTTCATATTTGGCATATCATTGTATGTGGTGGATAGGCAGGTCTGGATTAAAGATTATGTCTAAATGTCAAATATCTAGTTCATAAGGTCACCAAGTGCATGTGAAAAATGAATGTTTTGGCCATATCTATGGAATCCCAGACGCTATCATGCTCATATTTGGCATATGACTGCATTTTGGAGTTGTGCATGTGTGCGTTGAAAATAAGGTCAGAAGTCAATTATCTAGGTCTCGGGGTCATACTACAAATGCATATCTCCAGATTTCAAGAAGCTGTGGGGTTTATATTTTTACTTTTGTTGTATTTCGCCAGTTGTTGACAGAATAAAGATCTCATCCTAAACCATTGTGACAGCAGGTTGTTGTAGGCGATGACAGCAGCAACTAGGCGTCAACTTGTTGGATAATGTCTGACCTCACCCTGAATTAGCATGGTTGCCCATGTTCGACCACGGTCTGTATGGACATGGTTTACTAAAAACTGAAATAGCCGTGTCAGTCTGTTATAAGAATAACAAATAATAAGTAACGGTAGTACCTTTCGAGACTGACCTTTTGCCAAGTTTTCGCGCATAAATGTGCTGCTTCAGGACCTGAAGAAACGCATATTGTGCGCGAAAGCGTGGTAAATTGTAAGAAAGTAAGTCTTAAAAGGTACTACCGTTACTTATTATTTCTATGACCATAGTTGACCATATTTAACCATGGTATTTTAAAATGATTGTGACGATGGTCTGGCTGTGGTGTTATTTTAATGATCGCTGACTATATATGTGATAACGTTGATGATATGTTTCAGGTTCCTTGCGACTGGGGATGCATTCTCAACTATTGGATTCAGCTATCGTGGGCCTCCACCCTTAGTTCAATCGTTGTAGAAACGTGCAAGGCGATCTGGCTTACCTTAATGCTTAGATACATAACATCGTCGTGTC